>JAWNKZ010000254.1:9332500-9467500 GCA_035041615.1 Drosophila anomalipes
AATGCCTGGAACCCTTTAAGCCGGTTCGACGATTTCGCGTCTCCAGGACCACGATGAACAAGTGTAAGTGTGCTGCAACCCTTTGCCACATTATAAGCTACATATGAAGAACTGGATAGCATTTTAAATGTGCTTACGGAAAAATAAGCAAAATTTATTTCTTTTTTATTCGCTCAACAATTTCACCTATTGGTATTGCTCAGGAATACATATATATTCAGGACCTTAAATATGAGCTACATTCAATACTAACACAGGCGAGGACCTTAAAGTGGATTTAAAGATACCCCAGTACAGCAGTCTTATGCTAGCCAGCATTGTAAAGTTCATTTAAGAAAATCAAGCAGCTTATAACTAATTTCAAATCTAATTTAATGGTTTTCATTCAAATTTTGTAACTAAATCCTTTCGTTTTCTCAAAAACGTCAACTTTTGGAATATATCATATTTTTGCCAAAGAAGTCAGTTAAAATTGTTTTGTGGCCCATTGAATCATCGAATCATTTAATATGCAGAGTATTTGTGCTCCGTTTAAAGACTAACCATTCTACAAGTAAGTTTTTGGGTTAGTGTTTTTGTTATTGTTGTTGTCGCTGTTGTTCGTCTTAAGCTGATGTTGCCCCATTCGCTAGACTTAATCACCTCATGATGCGGCAACGTTCTCGTCGTTGTCCTCGTCATCATCATCATCATCCTCGTCATCATCATCATCATCATCATCATCGTCAACTTCGTAATCGTGCTTGTCATCGTCACCCTTCAGTCGCAACAGTAGGACGCGTCCTTATGAGCAGAATTCGAGTTTGGGGCTGGCTTTGGTTTTGGGCTTGAATGCGTGCCGCTTATCAATGGAAAGTGCTGACGACAACGCAGCCAAAGCCTTGTTCCCATCCCTAACCATCCATACCCATTCCCATCGTCATACCGAGGTCAAAGAGGAGCAAGAGCAGGCCGAGGACCCTCACACGCTGCGGCTGACGAGAGTCTGTTTATAGTTTGCCAGCAACTAAATTAAAATTATTTCAACTTGAGTGACGTTCTGTGCGACGTTGGCTATAACGGAGCCTCAGCCTCAGCCTCAGCCCCAGCCCGAATCGAGCAAGAAAAAGAAGAAGCCAGTAACGGAGCCTGAGCAATAATCCGAGAACGCGACCCTAGCCTGCACTCGAAAAAATATATGCCATTTGGAAGTAAGTGCTTCTTCTACGAAATCAAAAATAAATTTATCAAAAATTTACAACAACAACAAATTATCAAAATTTCACAGTAATCTGTTTTGTAATGAAGAAATTAGCTTCAACATTCAGAGAAAGATAGTAAAGATTTTGATGACACATACAAATTAAATAAAATAGCGTCTTTCAAAATGGATATCGATTAAGGATTATTTCTAATTCAAATAAGTTGTTTTCTTACAATTCCAACTGGATACCGATTGGATAACTTCAAATATCTTTATTTACAAAAAAAAACAACGGAATTTGGCATTTATTTGCACTTGCATTCTAAATCATATTTTTTGCAGCGTGTAGTTTTGGAGTCTGGAGTTTGCAGTGTAGATCTGGAGTTTGACATTACCCTATGCCTGGTGCCCGATCTTTGGTGCCTGATGCCTGATACCAGGGCCATTAAAACAAGTTTGCTGAGGCGCTGCAGAAGGAGTTGAGCAGTGTGGGGAGGGGAGGCTGTTGTTTTGTAGGGGACGCATTTTGATTGCTGTCGCACTTGACGTGGTTGTTGCCGTAGTTGTTGTTGCTGTTGTTGTTGTCGTTGTTGTTGTTGTTGTTGTTTTTGTTGTTCTTCTTCGATGGTATCAAGTTATATAGCACTGATGAGCGACTGTTCGTTTTTGCTTCTCTTCAAAGTTGCTAAGCCAACTAAAAAGGTTTTGACGAAAAGGGTAAACATAATAAATATAATAATAATAGCAAAAACGCAACAAGCGCAACAACAACTATAACAAAAAAAAACCAAAGTGTGGCGCTAGCAATTCGAATGACACATTGAGACAAAGAGGCCAAAAAGTGTAAAGGCAAACAATTAAAAACTCAATTAGCGCCATATTGAAAAGCTGCCAATCATTTGGTGTCTCTCTCTGTATGTGTGTGTGTGTGTTTTTAGTGCTTCTTGTTTGTTTGCATTGTGTGCCACAAATTGGTCAAAAGCACAAAAATATCAAAGATTGGACTGAGTATAAAACGAGCGTGAAAACCAGACCAAAAACACAAAAACAAATCAACATTGAAAATAACAAAAAACAAATCAAACAAAAGGCAAAGGCAAATGGCAAACCTCACAAATAGAGCGTGAAATTGACATAAAAGAAAAAAGGAAAACCCGAATTGTGCAGAGTCAAAAAAAAAAAGAAAGAGGAAAAAAGGGAGCAACAGCAGCAGCACTAACAACATCAAAAACAACAACACTAACAATAGCAGCAATAGCAGCAACAGCAGCAACAGCAGCAACTGCAACCAATGCAAAATAGCAAGCAATTTTTTGGAGCAGCACATGAATTTCCCTGAATAGATACATTTGTATGTGCACACACGTGCATGTGTGCATGTGTGTGTGTGTGTGTGTGTGTGTGTGCAACCGGAAGAATAGAGCATATGGCAAAGGCATATGGGCTGAGCTGTGTATCATAAGTGAACAAAGATGGCTGGCAAAGAGCTGGCAAAGGGCAAGGAGCAAGTTATGCACTCAACTAAAAAATTAGCTGTGAAAGACATCAAAATACGCAAAGGGACCTGCACAAGCAAAGGGGAAAACAATCAGTTTAAAGCAGGGCAGTTACTGTGAGATGATACTGAGGTAATATTTTCAATTCAAGAGAGGTTATCAAATTCTCTTCGAATCGATTAAGGATAACAACAATTACAAGATGTCAGCAGATTAACTCCGGGCCACAAGGGAATGTAATCTTCGAAGTGTCTAAGTTAACCATTCTTTCTTGTCTCTTATCATTTTTTGTGGCATTATGTCCTTAACTGAAGACGATATATGTAGTATGTACATAGGCTAAGCACATTTTCGTACTTTTCTAAAATAGACAAAAGATTCTAGGCCTTAAACAAACTTGGGTGCAATTCTGCAAGCCACCCTAGTCTTCCATTGTGGAGCCGGTCGAACAGGAATATCATCGACTATTCTAACCCAAGTTGAGGTGCCGGCTTATCATCAACATCAGCGTCAGCGTCAGCGTCAGCGTCAGCGTCAGTGACAACTCTCTGTCTAGACTTGACCACGCCCACATCTTGGTGGCCGCCCATGTTGGGTCAGGCTGCCTGGCGAGCTGCTGGCAGACGTCAGCAGAAAACGGAAAGGCAGCCAAATGCAATTATGAAAATTCATTTGATTTGTGTTTATGATTGTGCCATCCGTTCGTTAAATGTTTTTAAAATTTAATTTACCATGAGGATCAAGCAGAGCCGAGGACGAGGGGGCAAAAAAAAAGCGCAATTCATGCGCTTAAAGATCTCAGGCTGTAGCCGAGAACCCAACCGCAACAGCAGCATTGCAACAATTTAACTGCATGTTAAAACCATTGGCACCCCATGCAGATGCACGCAACTGTTGCAGTTGCAGTTGTTGTGGCTGCTGCTGTTGCTGCTACTGTTGCAAAGATTGTACGGATTTTACTTTTACTCAACTCATTGCTACGTAATTAGTGGAAATTACTTGTGCCGTTTCCCCAAAATACAACAACAACAACAAGTGCAACTGCAACTGCTACAGCGACAGCCACAGCAACAAAAAGCTCAAGCAAATAAATGAAGATAAAAACAATAACAAAGAGTAAAAAAAAAAGTGCGGCTGCAGCTGAGAGTCGCTTGTAATTACCGCAACGATCAACGAACACCGATCAACGTCGACTGCCGCTTGCCACAGGTGCGTAGCGCACAAAAAACGTTGTCAAGTGGCAGCCACATGCTGCAAGTAGAATGCCAAATGCTCTGCCATGCAACACTCGCAACATTAAATAAACTTCAAATCAACTAAAATGAATGACAAAAGTTTCGAAGTAATATTAAGATTTATTGTAAAATTTTCTATTATTTGTTTAATTCTTTTGTAATTTATTTATCAAAATAAATATATGTTTAAGTGTAATTCAAATGAATTATTTACAGAACAATTTTAAAAAAAATTCAAAGAAATATAAATATTTATCATTTTGCAATGGAAGACAAATGTTCTTTTATTTTCTGGATGCATACCAAATAAAAATAAAAAAAAAGTACCAAAAATTACTTATATATATCAGATATTTGTCAACTTAATTGTGAGATAGAATTCAGTTATAGTTGTTATGCTTTTCATTACAAAAAAAATAAACAAAAGTAAATGTTTAATTTGTTGTGCTGGTTGTGCTAGCAATTTATGTGGCAAACCACATTACAACTTATGAATATCTCTCTCTCTCACACTCTCTCTCTCTCTCCCGCTCTCTCTCTCTCTCTCTGGCTAGCAAGTAAAATAATAATAATAAAACATACAGACAAAAAACAAGTAAGAAAAAAGACAGAGACTGAGAAAAAAAAAAAGAACTCAACTCTGGACATGACACGGCAATTTGTGTCGCAAACGACGGTTTGCAAAATTAATTTGTGTCCGCTGTTATTATAAACTTTTTCTGTTGTCGTTGCTGTGGTTGTTGTTTCTGTTGGTGCTGTTGCGGTTGTTGTCGTTGTCTTTATTGAATTAAGCGTTTTTTTTTTTTTTTTGCAACTCGATTTCAATTTGTGTCCAAAAGCCGAACGCCATTCTGTGTGAGCCAGCGGCAAGGTAAACTCCGCTTTCCATCTCCATCTCCATCGCCATCTACATCTGCATCCTCGACCTCATTTCCGCGCTTACACATAACACAGATTTGTAAGGCATGCCCCAAGCACACTAGCCACTGTGTGTGGGCGCATAATTGGGAAGGGGAATCGTTTGACGAAGAAGGGCGTGGCACTGTTTGATTTCTGGTTATATGACGACAATGATGGCGTCTCATTTGCACTTGACATTAACAGCCGGCTGCTGCTGCTGCTGCTGCTGCTGATGCTGCTGCTGATGTTGATGCTGTTGATGCTGTTGATGCTGTGGTAGCTGCGTCTCGCATCAACACTTTATGCTTCATTTGATGCCGCACAGCTGGCCAGCGTGGCAGTGGCATCCAAGTTAGCGGCGTCTCGAGCCCAGTCAGCCGTAGCCAACGCCAACACCAACGCCATCGCTGCTCAATCAATTGGAAAAGTAAACAACTAGACGAGCAGCAGCAGCAGCACCAGCAGCAGTAGCCGGAGCAGCAGCAGTGGGAGCAGCAGCAGTCGGAGCAGCAGCGGCTGGAGGAGTAGGAAGAGTATGGTGTAGTATATCAAATGTTTACTCCAAGTGGACAGCCAGCCGTTGGGGCTGAGGCAGCAGTAACCCCTTTTTCTCTTTGATACCACTCGACTTTAGTTTCACGCTGCAAGTTATCTCCCTTTTCTTGTTGCCTCTCTTTGGCTATTTGGATCGAGGTTGCACTTTGACAAAGTTTGCCAAGTAAGTTGCAAGTTGTTAAACTGCAAATTCTTCTGGCCCGGCTAATTAATTAAGTTAAGAACAGTAATATCTTAGTTAGGTCCTTTTTTCAGGTATTACGTGACTGGCCACCACCACGCCAAGCACTCTTTTTCTTAGGTTTTTACACGTAGGATCTCAATTGCTAATTACCAGCAGTAGTTTTCTTCATTTTCCATTACACAAGATAAATGACAAACAAGTGGCAAGCAAGAGTCGTGGCATATGCGACTTTCACTTTTCCAAAGCTTACGATACTTAAATGACCACGGAAACGAAACCCATTTTCCAGCGGAAGCATCAAATTGCTATTAATACAAAAACCAATTGTATTTTGACACATATAGAGTTATAAAAATTGTTAAGTTATGCAACACTAACTGAATAACTTTCAAACGGCTCTTTCTAAATTTCTAACATTTCGTAAGATTTCTAAAAAGAAAGTATCAAACCGGAAAGAGAATAGAATAGAATAATATAATACAGAATATAATAGATTAGAAAAGAATAGAGAATAAGAATTAATGTAAAGATACTTGATCTGAATCAACATCCGAGTCGATCTAGCCATGTCCGTATGCCTGTCTGTTAGCCCGTCTCTATAAGCAAGCAGATCACAAGGACTATAAAAGCAAAGGACTTCAAATTCTGAATATAAGTTCTCGTATAGCACATATATACATCTAATTAACGGAATCGATCATAATGTAGCTCGTCTGCGTTAATTTCGTTTCGATATCGAATAATATCAGCTCCGGTTCCGATTCTGAATTTCAATCGGTTAATCTGCAGTTTCGATTCCAATTCCGCTTCCCCGTTTTATAATTCAAATAATGTATTGGAATCTTTTAGTTCTTCCCATATTATTCAGTTGTTTGGGCTATAACTTGGAATTCAAATTCGATTCATTTCACATATACGCAATAAAATGTATCTCAATCAATGGGTTCATCAAGTTTCTATACGGTTAAGTTCATATGTATTAGGTGTTAATATCTTTTAGCTTTTTTTCTTCTATTCGATAACTCGTCCCTGGCACACATCAAATACATGTGCATGTGTGTGTGTGTGCAGATTTGGGGCAGTCTGCGTGCTGCGCTGCCATTTGCAGCCGAGGCAGCTCCAATCAATTAGCCAAATTGTGCATAAATTTGCGACGCTTATCAATGTCAATATTATCATTATAACAATAATTGCCGTGTGGGGGCGTGACATGGGCGGGGCCGGTGGGGCACCAAATTAACACATATTTCACTTTATAGCACAGAAATATTATATTTAAGAGACGTTTCGCCCACAGCTCGAAGCAGGTCTTCTTGCTGCCATCTCCATCGCTCTTCCACTGTTTGCGGGGCTAATATAATAAATTGCAATATCGATAAAATACACGAACGTCACGCATTGCTCACGGCTCACGACACCCCCTCCGCCTGCCCGCCTGTCCGCCTCCTCCTCTCCTCTCCTCTCCGCCACACAACCTAGTGGAACTGTCAAGCCAGCCATGCCCTCGTACGCTCATTAGATCGGCCTCATTTTATGGCACGTGGGCGTTCAAGTGGGCGTGCCAGAATCTGTAGCTTGTGCATAGACATAAGCATGCGCTGAACAGCGAGAGGGGGGTGCGGTGGGGTGGGGTGGGGTGGAGTGGTGTTGGTTTGGTTTGGTTTGGGTAGCCTGAGGGCATAGTCTGATATTGGTCTTGGTCTTATTGTGGGGTTGTCGTCTGCCGCCCTGTCTGCGCAAATGGCGCAGCAAATTGAATTTCGTTTATTGATTATCCTGGCATTTTATTTTCCTTCTACATACATATATATTTATATATATATATATACATACACGTCTACATATATATATATCTTCTTCTTATTCTTTGTTCGTTGTTGTCTTGGCGGGCAGAGTGTAATCGCAAGCGTAGGCATAAGGTGAGGGGAAGGTGCAGGGGAGGCGGGGAAGTTTCGCGTAGCGACTGTTACAATTTATGCAATTTATGGCCCAACAGATGTTAAATTAACTTTTGCCAAGCCTCCAAATAGATACTTCGAGCGCATCCAAATAGAATGTTGATGGTACGCGGCAAATATAACGCACAAATAATATCATTATTGGATATCGCATCGCAAGTTAAACTCTCAATTTGCTTAGCAACAAACACTGACCTATCGACATATCGACCTATCGGTCTAAGACTAGATATGCGAAATTCTTGCCTCGTATGTATTTTTTACCAACTTCAAAAACATAATACATAAATGAACAAGAACCTGGCCAGCAGTTAGTCGTTAGTCGTCATGCAACTGCCAAGTTGATACGTTTGGGCCAGCAACACAGAGAAACAGTCAGCCGCCTTAGCCGAGTAGTCGGACAGACAGACAGACAGACAGACATAGAGACAAACAGAGAGGCAGATAGTTGGCCCCACCGTGGCTCAAACCGTGTGACTGTTTCAAAACCCGGGCACGTAGCCGTTGTCAATCATTATGACAACTTAACGCACTCACACACACACACAGACACACACACACACACACAGACACACACGCACAAATAGCAGCGACTTTACGTGTGTTGGTGGGCCATGCATCATGCATCAAAGTGTGCCTCGGCTTAAAAAGACAGAAAGAAAGAAAGAAAGAAAATATCCGGAGCAGAGACCAAAAGGTGAGAGGAACACACGCACATACACACACACACACACACACACACACACACACAGACACATTTCAATATTATAATGATAAATATAATTTATAATAAGCAAAGGGCTCGAGTCAAAAGCAAAACCAAAACCAAACCGAGTCCAAGCGAAGCCAAGTAGCTGATATGCATAAATTAAAAATAAAACATAATACACAAGCAGACAAACAGACAGAAATATTCAAATAAATTAGACAAGAAAAATGACAACAAAAAATAACTAAATTTAAATAAAGTGCAGGTGTTTCAGTCTCTCCCTCTCTCTCTCTCTCTCTCTCTCTATTTCTCTGTCTCTCTTTCTCTGTCTCTCTTTCTCTGTCTGCTTCTGTATATACGTATATATATACCTATACCTATACCTATACCTATACCTATACCTATACCTATACCTATACCTATACCTATACCTATACCTATACCTATACCTATACCTATACCTATACCTATACCTATACCTATACCTATACCTATACCTATACCTATACCTATACCTATACCTATACCTATACCTATACCTATACCTATACCTATAAAAAGTATTCTTTAAAACTCCTAATATATCTATATATATGCACATAGGATCGTCTCAGGACCTGTAGTTATAGATCATAATTCTGCTTATCGATATACTTAGCATCTATCTGGTTTCCACCTAACTTAAATGTATTTAATGTGCATTATACTAGAATCTATTCTAACACTTTTAGCAGTTATTTTAAAATGTATTTTGAAATTGAGTTGTAAATGATTTAGTGAGCGTGTTTTGAGCTTGACTTGCTAAATGCCAGATGTTTGTTGTTTGCTGTTGAACCACACATGTTACAAAGAAAACGTCAGAGCCAA
This sequence comes from Drosophila anomalipes, assembly GCA_035041615.1. Taxonomy (NCBI): domain Eukaryota; kingdom Metazoa; phylum Arthropoda; class Insecta; order Diptera; family Drosophilidae; genus Drosophila; species Drosophila anomalipes. The sequence goes on from JAWNKZ010000254.1 coordinate 9,341,588, forward strand.
AAGACCCGCTGCTTAACAAGAAACAGTAGTCGCAGGTTCAGGTAAGGCCGAGAGCCAAGTGGCGCCCACACACGCAATACCTGGGATCGGGGGAGGGGAAGCGGTCCGGGGGGCGGGGAGATTACGGTTGTCCAGTTCGTGCGGTAAAAGTTAACTTTTATTTTTGACAAAAGACGAGATCCCAACACAAAAAGATAGAAAGAAAATTACAGACATCATTTAAATGCAGGGAAACGTGGCCGAGAGACACAAAAATCGAATATGAAATTTATTTTAGCATTTGACAGAAAAAAGTTTGTGGATTCACATTTAGATGCTAATGGAGATGGGGACAACTTAGCCAGTTGGCCGGGACGGGTGACGTTCAAGAACAGTGAACAGTGCAGCTCAAATGTAGCGCACGACGACTGCATAATTGATAAAGCAGCACTCAAGAAGCAGACTTACAAAGAAAATGAGATTCAAGCACACACACAGAGAGTGAGAGTGAGAGAGAGAGAGAGAGAGAGACAGATGGAGAGAGAGCGTAGCGTTAGCGGGCAGCGAGAGCGAGATGGAACGATGCGAATCGCATGAAATGCAAATATCCTTGTTAAGATGCCAATTACGGAAATTAACTTGGCCCTCGCAACGAACGAATTTATTGATTTTGCATTGAAATTGAAATTGAAACCAGAACCAGAGCCAGAGCCAGAGCCAAAGCTAAACCTAAAACTGAAGCTAAAGCAGCCGAAGGAGAAGTGCGCAAAATTCTTGGCCCTCATCGCTCAATTGGCAAATGTGCTGAGACTGCAGCAAAATAAAAAACGAAATGAAAAGAAATGAAAAAAAATGAAAAAGAAAAAGAAAAAAAAAGGTGCCAGGAAAAGTAACAAGCGTAAGAAAAGCTTTGCACCAGCCAAGGGAAACCCCAATTGCTCCCTGCTTAAAACAAAAATTGAAACCAATGCACAAGCCGAAGCCAGAGACGGCAATGCAACACAAGAAGAAGAAGAAGAAGAAGACGAAGAAGAAGACGACGAAGAAGAAGAAGAAGACAATGGCATGGAACTGTGTGTGTTTGAGTTGGGTGGGGGAGCTTAACCGGCTGCCAGCGGAAGCAGCAACGTAGTCGGAGACAGTTTGAAATAATTACGTTGAGCTTGTGTTGGAGGACAGCCAGGCGGTGTGGGGGTTGCTGGTGGGTGGTGTTACCGTTTGGCACCACAGCCAGCCAACAACAGCAGCAATACCAACAATCAATGGCAATGTGACGCAAAACAAGAAAGAACAGCTTTCGCAAGCATGCCAATACTGAAATACCCTTGTAGATCGGAGTCATCTGAATTTCGCTATACATTTCAAAAATCGACCTATTGTTCCTATGCAACCAAATATGATATAGTGGCCCGATGTAATAACAGGCCCAACTGGAAACTGACAGAGAGACGCCAATGTATATATCGATTCGACTAGTGATTTTGATCGGATAAAATTATAATACCCTAGCCACAAAAGCGTATGCAACAAATCGAACAAGCGTTCTTGTATTGCCAGTATTTCGAATTGAGCGCAGCAGGCAGCAGAGCCATAACGACGTCAGCGCCGATGTCAACGCAGTAAAAGTACAAATAATTTCATTATAATGTTGTCTAAGGGTTGGGTTGGCTCTGGATGGGTGGAGGGGGTCCAAATTGAACGACAGGTTAAAAAAAAAAAAAATGCAGACATTGCCACAAATTGCAAAGCAAAAGAGTGTAAGGCAGACAGACAGAGGGCGAGTGAGAGCGAGAGAGACAGAGAGATAGAGATAGAGAGAGAGAGAGAGAGAGAGAGAGAGCTCAAGTGAGACGGAGCGTGGGGACCAAAGTGACAATGCATTCTATAAATAGCTTAACTGGGGTGTGGTAAATGTCAGTTATGGTAAGGGAGGGCTGGAAGGGCGGGCAGGCGAAGACAAACAGTGTCAGTTGCAAAGGCAGTAGAAGCAGCAGTGACAGCAGCCGCAAGGCGTATTAATTGCGACAGCAGTTCGTCAACATTCCACAGGAGACAGGACCTGGCCCAAGCAAACATTGAAGCAGAGACATGAGCAGCAACAACAGCAGCAACAGCAGCAGCAGCAGTAGCAGCAGCAGCAGTAGCAGCAGTAGCAGCAACATAATTAAAAACTGCCAGCATGGCGCGTGATCAGCGGCAGCGATAAGCGACACAATTGAGACCGAGAAACAGAGACATGCAGTCGGAGACTGAGACATAGAATGATACTGAGAACCGACATCATCAGTGACGGTGACGGTATCAAGCGATCGATGAGCGCCGAAGATCAGCAAAGTGCAGAAGAAGTAAACAGCAAACCAGTAGACAGTAGACAGCAAACCAGTAGACAGTAAAAAGATGCAGAATCTATTTCGACAAGATGGGGGCTTGATTGCAGCGGCAAAGCGACGGAGACAGCCAGCTAATAGAGAATAAGTTACACAGTTTGGCTTAATGAATATGTAATACGGTCTTTGCATCTGCATGTCCAATAAGAGAGCCATCATTTAGCGTGGAGAGTGAAGAGAGACGAGCGTCAAAGATTGATCGATCGATAAAAGTGGAAGACGTGTGAAAAGCAAATCGAAAAATGGCAAAATATATGTATTAATTTTATGACTGAGTACTTCATCAGCTTTATATTCATTAAATAAATTATATAGATGTAATGCGGTGGAAGCTACAACATAGAGATAAAAATATTAAATGAGTTGAGTCTTGGATATAATATTGGCTATTGCAGAGAAGACACCTTGGGGTGACTTAACGGACAAATAGTTCAATTAAAAGTTAATTCATTTAATAAATCGAAGCATTTTTGAGTTTCCCTTACACATCAATCCGTTAATCGGTGCCTCCCCGATCGAATTACAACATTATTTACATGCATATAAGAATCTCAGATCTGCCCACTTTATTTTCTATGTTCATTCAAGTCAAGAAATGTACATGTAATTGGAAATGTGCTGGTTGTGGGCAAATGATGTACAAATTTGATCAACTTTGGCGAAGGCATGCGGAAATCACAGCCTCGAGCAGCAGCTGAATGTTGGATGTGGCATCGCGTAGCAATAGTTAGTTGCACCTGTCGCCTACTCCTACTCTCTCTAAAGCTAAAAGGTATACAGCTGCTGGCCACACTGGATTCTCAACTGGCGCTACAATTGCATCCATATTTGGAGGCAGTCTGAGTTGGACTCCGAGCAATAATCGCAAAATGCCGAGTGTTGTGGCTGTGATTGAAGCCAAGACACAAACCAGTCAAGACACACGGCCAGCGCGCCTGATTATGAGGCAAGCAATTTAACTGGATCCGCACTCGAGCTGGGCATCAATAATAACAAGCAACACCAACAGCAATAGCAACAGCAACATCAGCAGCAGCAGCAGCAATCGTTACTCGGTGGTCCAGGAGCCTGCGGCGCGGCAGCGCAGCTTGCAACCAGTTAAAGCACAGCCATCACAGCGAATGCAACCGACTCCAAAACAACGAGCAACGAGCTGCAGTGGAGTTTGGGGCATGGTGAATGGAGTGCAGACTTCGGCCCTCTTTCTGTGCGCGTGGCCATCGCGTCGTGGCGTTTTATGACTTTGTTTGGCAGCGGCTGCCGCTTTGGCTTAGAAACAGGTGCACTTCATATCAAAAGACGAGCGAGGCCACAGTCAAGCACTCGAAACACTTAATCAAATCGCTGTTGTTGCCACAGTGTCACAAATCGAATGTATTTCAAAACAAAAAGAGATATTCATTGATTGTCATTTAAGCCTTTCAGGCAACTTTGTCGTTATTCTTCTCGTGGATTGTATTACCTTGAATATATTTGTTAAGCCACCTGTTTTATTTTATTATTTGTATTTTATTTGTAGTCATATTAAGAATAATACGACCATATTAAGACACCTAAAATTAATTCGGTATCCAAAACAGTTAAATCTTGGAGAAGAATTACATGTTTTTATTTACATACTAGATCTTTGTAGTAATTAAAAATGTTTAACGTATATCTAGTTGACATTTATCTGCCGAGAAGAATTTACCATCACATTGACAGCTTAGACAATACTATTTTATTTTTGTTTATTTGTGCTTTAGCAAAGTTTTCATATTGAATGTTTTTAAATTGATTATAATTATTTGATTACCTTTTATAAGTACACATTTCATAGCCACTATCACAAGCAGTGGCCCACTGTGCAGTGTTGCGCTCGTCGCATTGGCCATCTTGGCATTCACGTCTAATTACCGGGAAGTCAAATGCAGTCAACATATAGCTCTTTGATTTGCGCTGGCAGCAATAGCAACTGGCTAAAATAGTCACAGCCACAAGCCGAAGACTTGCTGTCTCAGTTGCTGTTGTTGTTGCAATTGCAGCCAGCCACTGTTGCTGCAGTTGCCTGTCTGGGACGCAACGTCAGGCTCACTTTACTGGCCGGCTGTCTTCATGGTCATAGTTATATAGTTTACTCGCCTGCCACACGATGGGAAAATGTGCGTTGTCTGTGGCAATGGCAAGTGGTAGCCAAAGTGTGGAAACACGGCCAATTCTATGGCCTAGGCTAAGGCTAAGGCTATGGCTAAGGCTAAGGCTAAGGCTATGGCTAAGGCTATGGCTATGGCTAAGGCTAAGGCTATGGCTATGGCTAAGGCTAAGGCTAAGGCTAAGGCTATGGCTATGGCTAAGGCTAAGGCTAAGGCTAAGGCCTCAACAACGGCATCAGCATCGGCATCGGCATCAGCATCTGGCCCAGCCTCAGGTTGGCCCTGGCCTAGCCATAAATCAGGCTCATTTTAATGACGCAAGCGAAATGCATCTTGAAACGTGTTCCGCTGGCTGCTCGGCTGTCCCCCAGAGTTTGCTGACCAGTTGGCTGACCAGTTGCTTCCCAATTGCCTGTCGCCAGCAATTTGATTCTCTGCATGCACTTGCTCCAGTTGGATCAAAAATAAAATTGAAAAACAGCGCACGCCGCTGTGCTCCTGAGCTGCAATTAAAGTATCTATCATATAGGCATTAACAATTGAAAAATTGTCTTTGAAATATTGAACGGTAATTAGAATACGCAATCGCAATTGATTATTGTTATTTATCTACAATACCGACAATACCAGGCACCGGACAGACGATGCCCAATTAATATGACCAGTTGCCATCAAAGAATTAAGTCAAGTCAATGAACTTTAGGCATAATGTATTTATTTGAGCTGTTTTAAACTAAAAGCACAATTGATTACTAATCTATTTACACAATGTATTTCATGTTTAGAACTTGTTCATACAAATGGCACTCATTATGCGATGAGTAATCCAAAAGACTGTTTTCTTTCACAAAACGCATTAAACGTGGTCTATGGCACTATATATTATGTGTGGACACAATCGATTTGTCGCATTTACAGCTTCCTGGCCAAATATAGTTGGAGCCATAAGCTGCAAACTGCTTCAAAGTTTAAAAAACACCACATTTGGCTGGCTAATATGCAAATGAAATAATTCGCCAATCGCATGATTCATTGGCAAGAGGCAGACTATGAAATTTTAATATGCATAATGCCCGACATGACAAATCTGATTGAGTGGTATACAAAAGCGATTGCTAATTGATTTAAAGACACATTTGAACGGTCTCAGCGACATTACATTAAGCTTATAAGGTGTTTACTAAGCACAAAGAAAAAAAAAAAAGTTGAAACACTTTTATGGCCGCTTAGAAACGCAAATTTTATGCTAAACTTATGCAAGTCGATGGCCAAACCGATGGCCAGAATCTAGATGTGCATAGATTTTTCCCAAGCGGCTTAGAGCATTTGGACTAGAGGGAACGTAGCTGGTTGATGGTAGCTGGTTGATGGTAGCTGGTTGATGGTTGATGGGACAGGAACAGACTGGACAGGGCTAGAAACAATGAACGGGCATTAGAATTCTGTGTGGCGGAGGGGGGCAGATTTGAACTCTGTTTGACAACTGGACGGGACGACTAAACTGAAACTGTATGTTTATTTGTTTGTTTATTTTTATTTTTTTTTTTAAATGCTGAACATTTTTAATGAGCATTTTTTATTATTTTTATATGCTGTTGTTAATTTGGTTGAGGCGACGTTATAAAACTGTGAAGAAAAACGAGATGCAATAAAATCGAAACGAATTTAAATAGAAATGATGACCAGAAATAATCAAAGTACAAAAAGGCGCTCAGAATCGAACAAAATATCTAAACAATGCGACAGGTGTCCGCTGCAGATTTAATTTTGTTCTCTCTTTTTTTATATGTGGCTTCAGTTTGATTTTGGGCAGGTTCGTTGATCGAATGAAGATCACAGTGTATATGTATGTCTGTAGAAGTATGTATGTAGCCCAAGTATTTGGACAGCAAGTGGTATTATAAAATTATCTTTAATAGACACAGGGATATATAAGGTATTAAGTTGGTGACTTAACAATAGAGTCGAAATGATTTAGTTTGCATACAATTTTGATCGGCACGGTTAAGTTGAAACTGATACACTTTAGATGGCTTTAAGTAGGACACTTAACTTTCTTTTGTTCTTTTGTTCATTTGTTAGCTTTTAAGTAGCTTACCCAGGACTTGATATATTAGGGCTTAAAGTAGTTCCATTTCCTAGCTAAATATTTATCATTATACAAATTATTAAATTATATACAGAACTCGATATGTTTTCAAGTTAAATGTCTATATTTATTTTCAAGTTATATTCTTATCACTAAAAAAAAGTTTTTAATAAAATTTAAAATACCTTAAAAATTACTTGATATATTAAATTTTTAGCATTTTACATCTAGATTCATTTTAATTTTGACATTCTAAATAATATTTAAAGAGCAGTTTCCATGTCATCTGATAATATTTTCTTCACCTTCTTTATTTGTTTTTTTTTTTTCTCTCTTTCTGTTTAACTTGAATGCAAATAGAGCAGGCGGCTGTGTGGGGTGTCATCGAGGTACTGGCTCTGACAGCCCTTCGTTGGCAAGCAGCGACTCGTTCTGCGTGTTGTTGTTACTGTTGTTGGAGGTGTTTGTGTTATTTTGACATCTTTTGGATTGGTGGCCGGCTGTTAGCTTTCGCCGTTAATTAAGGTTAATGGACAAATTATGCCCACAAATTGGCAATTAAAATTAGAACGCGCACATAAATTCAACAGCATCTAAAAATGTTATCGTTGTTGCTATAGATCTTGTTGTCGTTGTCGTTGTTGTTATTACGCTGACAAAATGTTGTCACTTGACTGGTTTCCCATTTTGTTGCACAACACAACACAACACAACATAAAAACAACAAAGACTGCATGTCTTCGCCGATAAGTTCGATCTGGTTTCAAGCTGACATTGGACAAATGTTGACGATGAAGCTGGAAATGATATTCACAATGTGGGCGTACTTAAGGTTTGATCAATTAGCAGAAACCGACATCGAAATCGAAATCGAAATCGAAATCCAAAGAAATTGAAATCGTACAGATAAGATTACAAAAACACAGTTCGGAATATTTAAAGCTGATCTTGGCAAATATGGCTTGGTAAAGACAATAAAACTTATTTTGGAGCAACAATAAAACTAGCCGATAGTTACAAATATGTCATTAGTATTTCCTTGAGAGGAGGAGTAAATAAAGCTATTAAAGTTATCTTTCAAATTAAAAGTCAGTTTTATTATATTTTTACTATGCGATTTATTTTGATATAACAAAATTGATAACTGAAGGTGGCTACTAAGGCCTTTCCCCATATTAGATTACAACTTATTTTTTGTAGTGTGTATAATAAAAATTCAACGCATATACACTCAAAAAAAAATCACTCGGAAATCTACTTATTTTGTGGTCACCTTATTATTCAGAAAGTTTTTTTCTTTTCTTAATTCCGAGTAAAATGTGGAAAAATATGGCTAATTTCCAAGGTGTTTTTTTTTAACTCTAACAAAGAGAACAAATTGCATTACTATTTTCGAAATTTCTAAAATGAATTTTCTTAAAATTATGGATTGCATTTCTAACTTTTAGAAACATTTTCTAGTATTATGAAAGATATAGCCGAAAAGTAGGCGATAATTAAAAGTCTCAAAATCAGAAAAAGTGTTTAGTTTTCAGGGCGATCTTCATTTAAGGTGAGTTTTCTGAAGATCAGGTGCCTTTGAAAGAATCTAATCAATGGAAATGCGTGTCTACGCAAATTCCAATTAATTTTTAAGTGCATCCCATCAAATCGATGGCAAACGCGTTACACTGTAGTCCAGAACAACTACACGTAATTTAATGTAACCGAACTACATATATATATATATATATATATATATATATATACGTGTAATATCTGTTGTGCTATGCATAACTCGTTCCCATAACAACTTTAATGCGTTTTTCTTTTATTTTACGGCTACTGCTCAAATGGATATTCTCCATACTGAAGAGCTGAATTTTCCCAGCGAATCGTTGGCATCTAATGCTCTATTGAGGGCCCAGCATATCTATAAGTCTTGGGCACTTATGGCCCAGACAAACTGTTTTGTGGCTGCCTGCAAGAAAACAAGAAAAAAAAAATAAAAAAAAAAAATACACCTGCTACAAATGCGCTGTCAATAATTACGAGGCAAAAGTTCAAGGCGCAGCTCTCTGTTGTCGGCTCTCGCATTTGCCACAATCATTTACACTAAATCACTTAGGTGTACAAGTGTCTGTGGACCAAAACGTCTCCTCCTCCTTTTCGCACTGCCCCCGTTGCCCTATCCGGGGCTATGCTAGGCGCGCTTATGTACGAGTTTGTGTAACTAAGTATAAGTTGGCCAGTTGGCTCGTAAACATTTACGCATATTGCAAATAAGCAAAATAACAACAACGGCAGCAATCATAAAAAATACAAACAATAGTCCTTCGACTACAAAATACCCTGTGAACAGTCTTCACACATATATTACATTACATTGGTTTCTAGTCAGTCTAGCTTTTTAGAAACAACTCAAACTCGTTCCAGTAAATGGAAAGGTCTCGTATAGTCTGGGAGATCTGACCAAATACATACACACCCAATGGAATTAGGGAATCTTGAATCTTGTTACAGAAAACGAATATTTACCAATATTTTTTGATTATAAATTCAAACCCATAAGCATCTTTCATAATTTGCTACAGGGTATAACAAGAGAAGCTACAAGACCAGGTCCTCAAATAGAGGGGGCCCCACTAATTCACTTTGCTGCACGCTGATTGGTTGAGAGCGCCAGGTGGTCGCGAGTCTAACGCGACCGCCGATGCTTAATCTGCCACTCCCCTGCAATACCCAACCACTGCCACCCCCCTATCCCACTAACCCTACCAGGTAACATGTTTTCTTCAGCAGCAGCAGCAGCAGCAGCAGCAGCAGCAGCAGCAGCAGCAGCTCACTTGATCAGCGATAGGCAAGCAAGGCAACGGCACGGTGAAGCAGGCGCATCCTGTCTTGGACTCTTCTCAATTCACAATTCTCGTGATTCTCGCGATTCTCGCTCGATGCCCGATCCCCGATCCCCGATGTCCGATGCCCGATTCCCGATTCCCGATTCTAGCACGCAGCGGCGTTTCAAAGCTGTTTGACTGCTCCACTTTGGCGGTGGGCGCTCGTCCGCACGTCCCAATCCATCCATCTCGCCGTATAAACTGGTTCACTCATTGGCTGACTGGCTGGCTTGCCCCTTGTTGCACATGGCATATAACGAGCATTGCCTTTTGGTTTGATTTTTGCGCACAGGTGGCTTGGCTGTTCCAGCTCAGATTGTTGTTGTTGCTGTTGTTTGTTGAGCGAGCGATCGCGCGTAATAAGCCGCGAAAACATTGTTCAGCTGCGAGTATTGGCCATTCCTTGTGGGGCAGCAAGCACCCTCTGCTCTCTCCTCCTCCCCTCATCATGACGTCAATTCCCCCCTTTGATGGCTGAGGAACCGGTTCAAGCGGCACCTTGATTTCAGCTCAGCAAGGATGCCGATTGCCTCATACGATAAGCGCCCCAAAACCCCTCCCCCCCGCACCGCCTCTAAAATGGGAACCAGCTCCAGTCTTAGTTGTAGCAAAAGGGGGACCACATCTATCTGTAGGCAAATTATGTGAGCAGCAGGCAGCCAAGCAGGTGATGGCTCTTGAGGGAAAGCGTTGAGTAAGTGGATGAGAACTGCAGAGGCGGATTGCACGGAGGCAACATGGCCAACATTGGCAACATGGACAACAGCAGCAGTCAACACTTTCGCAGGCCGCGCAGAGATACAAACAGTTGGCCATTAATCATTCGCCGCCTGCAACAACAACAATAACAACAACAACAACAACAATTGTTGCACTGCTCTACAGCGCTCATTAAACCAGCTAATTGAAATGTCTTAGAGGGCAAATGAGCAGGGAGCTACTAAGCACTACTAAATTTAGATATCTACTCTAATCAATATATGGCCCAGCCCAATCCAATACACATTCATTCAGCAACAAAATCCAATAAATATACACTCAGAAAAAGAATCAACCTGAATTTCAAAAATTTGCCATACTTTTTAGTCAAGGGAAGCTTACTTTATTATTCAAAAAATCATTTTCTAAAATGATTTCTCTGAAAACCAGGATTTTCTTTGCTTAATTGCAGTTTAAATTTTTCTACAAATTTAAAAAATAATTATGTTTATTTTTAAGGTTGTTTGTTTTTTTGGGTAAATGTACACAAAACTCTTACATTAGCTTCTTGGTTACTTATATTATAATTAAACATTAGTATTTTCATGGGGATTCTAAACCGTTTATAAAGCAGACAGCAATTAGCTATAATATAGCAGTCGAGCAAGCAAATTCTATTACTATTTTCTGAATTTCAGAAAAGATATTTTCTAAACAAATCATGTAACTGAAAAAGAGGGTGAAAAATAGTCTTTCGAATTTGAAGAAATTTGTTTCGAATTTTTAGAAATGATTTCCATAATGAAAAGAAATATGTACTTTCAAGTGCGAGTCCGCACAAACAAAACATTTTTTGGAAATTTTACTTATAAGCTATATTATTTAAGTCAATTCTATTAATTATAATTAATTAATAAAATATCAAGCAACAAATTTATATAGAATGAATGCTGACGTCCGATGTGGTTATATTTTTGCCAAAATGTAAGGTGCATTTTATAACAAATAAAGGAAAAGGATTTCTCAAACAAGATTCCATTAAGCAAAATAAGAGAAGAGAAAACCATCCATCCACAAAATAGTGTGAAATTCTATTGCCGATAGATTCAGTTCATTTAATAATTTACTATTTGATACTCCTCCGTGTATATTCTAGAAAACAGAATTTCAATTGGTTTTTTTTTTTTACTTTTAAAGTGGATTTTAAGTCCCAATTTTCAAACTTGTTTGGATTGCTTTCGATCAGTGGATTCGTGTGTTATACATATGTATATTCAATCCATTTGTTGTGATATGCTATATGTATCTGTGTATATATGTGCTTATGCATGCATTATCGAATCCAATTGAATTAAATTTCGTATTGTTGCACATAATTTCAAATTGATGCAGATGGCATGTTGTCATAACCATATACTGCTGTATTTGACTTTGTCGTGGCACACACACACACACACACACACACACACACACACACACACACACACATACACACTAGCAGACACACACAATAGCAGACACACAACGTTGTCACTATTTGTGCAACTACATCCGCATCCGTATTCGCATACGTTTCCTTCCGCAGATCCAGCATTTCATTTCGTTAGCCTTTGACTGCAGTTTCAAACTGCTGCTGCATGCCATGGAGACACACACACACACACACACACACACGCACACACACATTTATTCAGAGAGAGAGCGAGAGAGAGAGAAACCGCAACAGCAGCGCAAACCAGAGCTAGAGTGAGATAGAGGTAAATGCTATGTTTAGCCTCATAGACAGCTATGGTTAACCCTTGGCTTGCCCCCGGGTCGTGCCCATCGCGTGCATCTTCTTCTTTTTCTTCTGGTTCATCTCCTTCTGTATTTTTTGCTCGTTGGTATTATTATTATTATTATTATTTTATTTCCTTCTTGCTATCCACTGTTTTTAGTTTGCGAAAACTAGCAGCGACAAGTGGCAAAAACCTTTTGACAACTGCAACGCAGCCGGCAGCAAAATGCGATGACATTTTAATCGACAGGCAGCCCAACTTCAACTTCAACTCCAACTCCAACTCCAAAGCCAGCATCAGCATCAGCTTCAGCTGCATCTTTTCAGCTTCAGCTTCAGCTTCTGTTTCAGTTACAGTTTTGTATTTTTTATTCTGTCTGCCGTTGCAGTAGGTATTATAACTTTTTCGTCCAACTTGTAACGCATTGTAGATATATATAATATATATATATATATATAGAGAGAGTACTTTTATCTATATTAATTGTGCATTATAATATTAAAATATGCCATTTTGTTGCATTTCGGGAATATTGTCGACTTAAGCGGTTTTTATATAAGCTTAAAATTGCCACTCAAATATCTTCGTCAAACTGATGATTTTCTGAGTTAAATTCAACTTAATTATGCATGAGCCATAGCCATGTCCGTCTGTCCGTCTGTCCGGCTGTCTCGTACCATATCGGAGGTGACCGCTTCGAATCACTAGGCACGATCAACGCACCACTTTATAGTCACATTTAGACATCAGTAGTTGAACTCCGCTCTGCAAGGGTATTTGATCATCGTTGTAGCTAAGATGCCCATTCTTTCGTGGATATTATTTTGTTTGCTGTTGCTCCTTTTCCATTTCGCTCGTCTACCGTGTAATAATGTTCTAGTCCACAGTTGGCAGTCGCTGCTGTTGCAGTTGCAAGTCCGTCTGAGCCCGGCTAGCTGCCAAGCAGCTTCGCCCTCAACAGTTGTCTGCACCGCCTCCCATTTTTTTTTCTTTCTCTCTTTCCCTTTTTTTTGGTTACAGTGGCGGCCACACTGTGCTCCTTGTCGTAGACGTCGTCGTCGTCGTCATCGTCATCGTCATCATCATCGACTTGTGCAGCATCACTGCCTCGTCAAAACGTCAATCGGTGTAATCAAGCGTTAAGTGATTCCGCGGAAGCGCAGCGAGGCTTGGGCCCAAACTGGGAGAGCGTGTAAGTGCCGAGAGTGGCAACGGGGACTGGGGGAGGAGGGACGTGAGGGACATCGGTTTGGGGGTCGACTGCAGCTTCACTGATTTCGCTATGGCAGCTGTGGTCAAAAGCACTTTTCATCATCATTTTTATACATTTTTTTTTTATCATCTGTCGCCTCGATTTTTTTTTTTTTTCTGCAGACTAAAGCGAATTTCTAAATACGAATGTGTAAAGCTGGGCAGAAAATGACCACAGATATGATTATTATTTCACCTTATATTTTTTTTTTATAAAAAACCAACTCATTTAAATTGCGAATTACTTTTTTTATGTGCGAATATTCTGGAATTTTCTGTATTTTATGTATAATCTGAGATAATAAAATCGGAAAAAAAATGCACGAGTTTTAATTTTAGATGCAGGTCTCATCGTCAAGACAAGAAGCTATTGCCAATAAGATCCATAATTTAAAAATCGCAAGATTTTGACAAATTTTGTTGTGTTGCATGGCAATTTCCATGGACTACAAATCTTAATATGAGATTTTTCCCAGCAAATTTGTAGAACAAACAATGAATGAATTGCTTAAGATTTATGCTTGTTAAACGAATTCAATATGTGATTCTTAAAACAATCTAGTATTTATACAGTGGTAGCCAGAAGCAAGAGGCCAATAACAATTTATTGAAAGACAAAAACAATAATTTAGCTTAAACAATTTTAAGTGTATATGTGTTAGTTGTCAAAGCTGAGCGATAAACTAAAACGAAGTGAACAAGCAGGCAATAGCTAAAGTCAAATTCAATTAGGAATTGGCCTAAGTTGTTATATGGCCCACACCGCCAACACTAACGCCCAACTCCGACCCGCTCAATGGAACAATGTGCCGCAATCAAAGCAATTACAATTAGAGCAACAATAACAACGATGTGGAATAGGTGCTGGTTAACTGGTCAACTTGGCGACTTGGCTACTAAAATGGTCATCACGCATGTAAATTAGTTGAATATTTTTTATTCACTTCTGTGTACATTGACAGTTTCTTGGGTCACTCTAAATTTATGTGTTCATGTGCAGTTGAAGTGCGAAAACTTTGAGCTACATTTTGTCTTTAGTTGAACGAAACAAAGCAAATCGAGTGGCATTGTTAGTATTTATCATTATTTTGATTAAGTAGATTAAGTCAGAGCGTTGCAGTCGGCTGTAACCGACTGCGGAATACTCTGATATCAGTATTATATCAGCTGTCAACAGGTGGCAAAAAAAAAAAAAAAACATCTTGTGGAAGTGGGTAGTCTGCCATTAAATAATCATTAGTGTGCCATTCAAAATTGTTAACTTAATCTGTTTTTTGACTCCTGAAAGGCTGTTACTAGTAATAACCATTGCTGATTATATACTTTCAACATTTTGTGGCTCTAGCTGAGAAAAACGGTGGCAGATATAAGCATTATAAATTTCTAAAGGGCAGAGGGATAGGGAGCGAGGGCAGCGTAGACGGACTTTGTGATTGTTTATGTGGTTGTTATCGATTATCGATTTGCGATTATCTATGTATATTGACAGACGGACAGACAGCATGACGAACATTGCTCAAAGCCAAAAAAATACTCGGTTACCCTCGGTGTCAGGGTACGAAAAACAACAAATGGTAAAATCATTACTATCAATCGATATCATCGATTGTTTTAGCTTGGCTCTAGTCTCCGAGCTGAACAAATTTCATATGCACGTCCTCGTTTTCGTTTTCGTTTTCATTTTATTCTTCATCCTTCATCCACGTCACTGTGCCCTTATCCCTGTGTGCGCCTGCTGTGCTGCTCCTGCTCCTGCTGCTCCTGCTGCTGCTGCTGCTCAAGCCGATATTTGCTGTTTAGCATCCGAGTCAAAATTCACAACAAATTTGTGGCCATTGCATATTTATGGGCAACGGACGAAGCAATGGGTCGCCTCAGCCGTAACCCTTTGTGTCTGCCAATGTTGTTCCTCTTGTTGTTGCATGTCTGTCTGTCTGTCTGTCTGTCTGTTGCTGCTTACCTTTGTCAACCAGCGATTCGATTTTATTGTCCACTGTTTCATTCGATGGTCGGTTTTTTTTTTTTTTTTTTGTTTTCGTATTTTGTTTATCGCATTTTCTTTATTTTCAGCTTTTCTACTTGCGATTGGATAGCACAACTTTTAAATGAGTTTTGTTACACTCACTTTGGGCATACATGCCTCGGCAAATGCAATGCTGCATTTATATCTTCTTCCACAATATGCTCAATACTTTTAGAGCGGTCTAAAGTATTTCTATTTAATTGGCAGCTGTAAGTAAGCCTGGTTTTTTTATTTTTTTTTTAAACTTTCATAATCAGGCGTTCCCCAATTTGCGTAAAACTTTGCCGTTTCCGTTGCGGTACATAAAAATAATCTGAGAACAATACGAAATAGATTAAAAATAATGTAAGTGCTTGTCATTAGCTTCTCAAAATGGAAAGCTATTCCGCTTTCGCAAATTGGAGCATCCAAATGCCCGCGTTCATAACGAAAACGGAAAGCTTTTTCGTATACGCAAATTGGAGAACGGCTCATAAATTTCAATTTTGAACTTTACTTGAGAATAATCAAGAGTGAAATGTGTAGCAAATACGGATTGAACTGAAAATTGAGTTTGCATTACAATTTTCAAAATTACTAATATTTTAAAATATTTCAAACATATTAAAAGTGTTAAAGTCTTGTCTGGCATAATCTTTATTCAAATTTCGAATACCAAAACTATCTTAACAAATGATTAGTTATAAGTTCAGTGGAATTCTTAGCTTTTGTGTATTTAATTATAAGATACGAATTTGAAGTATTCTTAAGATGCAGAGTGCATTTCAAAATTCGTTGCTTCTAAATCAATTGTGCGTTTTGCGTTTTATTTCTATCTATTTAGTTTTTGTCGTTTTGTCGTTTTTGTCGTCGTTTTTGATATGCGATATTGCAGCAAATTCGATTTGAATCGATTTCTTATTTTATTATGCATTCGATTGCGACTTTCAGCGCGCTTTGCCTTTAGCCATAATAATATATACAAATATATACATCTGTGTGGTACATATACTAGATATATGCACATATATATGTATATATATAGGAATATATGTATGTGCGAGTATATAAATATATTTCATTTATGCTCAAAGCAAATTGCCGCTGCCAAAAGCTGCCAAAAACCAATTGCAATTTTCCATGCGCAGTATGCATAAATAATACACATACACACACTAGCACACACAAAGGCTGCAAATAAAACAAAATTACGCATACGCCGTGTGCTGGCCAGGACTACGGACGAGGGGTAGAGAAGTTAAAGGGGGGGGATGGCGCACTCTGAGCTTTGGTGACATCGACTGGCAATGGCCATGCCATGATACTCAGTTTTGTTTAATAATTTATGTATATGCCTTGGCAGCAATTCACACACACACACACACACACACACACACACACACACACACACACACACACACACACACACACACACACACACACACACACACACACACACACACAACACACACACACACACACACACACACACACACACACACACACACACACACACACACACACACACACACACACACACACACACACACACACACACACACACACACACACACACACACACACACACACACACACACACACACACACACACACACACACACACACACACACACACACACACACACACACACACACACACACACACACACACACACACACACACACACACACACACACACACACACACACACACACACACACACACACACACACACACACACACACACATCGAAGAGGAGAGATAGACAGAGTGAGGGAGAGAGCAGGAAAAACACATCGGTTACATATGTTTCACTTGCGCGTCTGTTTGTGTAATTTACAGTTACACAAAACCGCAAATAAAGTTGCCAACATTACGATCCATGGTGTAGTGGCAACAACAACAACTCCAACAACTCCGACAACAACAACAACTTCAACAATTCAAACAACAACAACAGCAACAACAACATCCAAACAACAAGAAGACAAAACGCTAAAAAGTCAACGTTTGCTGCAAAGGGTTTAAAAGAGCAACACAGGAAATACATCTATAAGGGGAAAGGGGGTTGCTGTATTGAAAAGAGCGGGTAAGGGATGGAGGGGGGGGGGGGGCGTGGGGGGTAGGTGTGTGTGTGTATGTTGAGGATTGAAGCCATTATGACAATAACATGTCGCAGTTGAAGTTGAATTTGAAGTGCTGAACGAGTTCGTGCCGAAGAAGTTACAGTTACCTCTGCTACAGCGACAATAGTTGCTCGTAAATATTGCAAATGCCTCCCCCCCCCCCCCCCCCCTGCACCACCACCTCCACCACTCACACACACACACTCAAACATGCACCAGGCCGCGAAACGATTGCAAAGTAATTGAAAGCACTCACAAAACAGAATACTCAGCTTTGGTAGTTTCTTCTCTTATTGATTTTGTTAGAGTTTGTTTCAAGTTTCTGGACTCTGCTGCTCCAGGTCGCCCCTCTTTTGAGGGTGGGGGTTGTAGTTAATGGTACTTAAAATAACCGATGGTTGTGCTACATTATTATCAAGCAGCAAATGTGGAAGCCTGCAATCATTGTTAAACGAGGCAAACAATTATCGTCGATAACAAACTGCTTTCAATCTGAAGATATATTCTATGAATTTTATATTAATGCAACTCTGTTCGAAATCACTAAAGATTTTCCAAGTTCAGCTTAAGAAATACAGCTGATTTCATGTATATATAAAAATGTGTAATGTTTATTGAACTTCTTTTTTTTTAGCAATATTAACCACTTATAATTTAGACCAATTAAAATTTGTGCATTACTTTTTTCAATTTATTACAAATATACCTGCATGGAGATTTTAACAATTCGTACTTCACTAAAACGTTTTATATTTCACTGGATCTTGTACATGGTCTCCCCTGATGGATCGACAGGATAAAATGGAATATATACACAAACAAGTTCTGCTATTAGCTCTTTTGGTATCTTAACTGTATTACTAATAAATCTTCCTTCTCTTACTCAAACTGATAACTGGCGAAGTTGATTATTCCGAATTAATCAGATACGTTTTTTCATTAGTTTCAGTAGCGATTAGGAGTATAAGGAATTTTCAGTTTTTTTTATGCCATCTGCAGCTCATTTCGGTACATATGCATATATTATTCAAAATTTAATAGTTTGAGCTATTTCTTGGCCTGCAACAACAACAACAACAACGAGAACGCTGGGCACAATTCAATTCAATTTCATTGTCAAGTCGTCAAAGTCAGCTGAACCCAAAGTTTCTATAATGTATAAGAAAATCCATCAGGAGAAGTCGGTCCCCAGCTAGATTCGAAAAGTGCACTCGAATAATATCATCTATTTGTTGTGTTTGCTTCAAGCACACACACACACACACACACACACACACACAGACACACACAGACACACACACACACAAACACACACACAGACACACACACACATGCACACAAAAGATATAAACATTTTCAATAGATTTCCGCTAACAAGATAAACAGTTGAAGCTAAGTTGCTGGCACACTTTTGAAATACAAAGATACAAATGAAAAGCAGCAGACGTTTCAAATCGCCACCGAGTTTGGGTAGCAACACCAAAACCAGGACAAACAACAACACAGAGCCAAGCAACCGAAGCCAACCAGAGCTGCTCAGGGCGGGAGTTAGTAGGGAAATGGGAATGGGAATGGTATTGGTTGGCTGCTCCTTGCCTATTATTGATATCAAATTGGAAAGTGTCTTACTGGCAAGTAGCTTGGCAGTAGATGCTTTCATAAAATATAATTCTTGATGCCCTTACAAACGAATACTTAAGCTTTATATAGATAAATGCTTCGCCCATCTATGTGGCATTGCTGAGAACAATTTGGCATAGTTTTAGTTGTAACGCTTATAAAAATGTTGTGACAAAAATGTAAAGATTATTAATTTGACTTGACTTTGATGACACCAATCAAACTGTAATTCGCTTGAAAAAATATTTCGAGAAATTTACAAAAAGTATAGAAAATATTTTACTCCGCTTGTTTGTCATTTGCATAAAATAAAGTGAATGTGTAAATTATTAATATCTGCAGACTTAAAACACTGCACAGCCCAATATGGATGCAACTAAGCGAAACTATTTTAAACAATTGTTTTTTGAGCTGCGTTAACAAGTTCGCAGCATATAAAAACTTCGGCACTTCGAAGTGAAAAATATTTTTTGCTATTTTTTTTTGTTTTTTTTTTTTTGTTTTCTTCAATCCTGTGTTTTGTCTGTTGACCGCAACAATATCATTTTTTTTTTTGTACTGGCAACAAACGAAAAAAGAAAACAAAATGAACATATATGGCCATAAAATGCCAAAACTGGAGTATCTTGTTGGGGGTGGGGGATGGGGTAGGGGAGAGTATTGGTGGGCCAATCTTTAGGTGTACATATTAAATATCCTGCCTAAATATCCTCATACACCGTTTCCCATTGATTTTGCTGCCTTCGTTCGATTCGATTCAGTCGCCTTTGGGCTGCCCGCCCTGCAGTCCGCAACATTTTCATTTCCTATTGCAATAATTTTCCCTTTTGCCTGCTATTTATGTTGCCTCAGCCGCCGCAGTCTCAGTCACCATGGCACTAAAAACAAAAAAAAAAACAAAAACCCAAAAAAAAAAATACTTTGCTACCCATCATCATGAAGAAATTTGTAATAAAAATTCAGCAGCAAATGAGAAAAGTGCACACACACTGACGCATACCTGTGAACCTCCAGCCCTGCCAGCCCTGCCAGCCCCTTCACACCACATTCTCTCTCTCTCTCTCTCCCTCTCTCCCTCTCCCTCTGTTTCTTCTTTTTCATGCTCCCGTATCGCGCTGACTGTTTGGAGTTGAGCACAACGTGTCAGTTACCGTAATACGTGCACAAACTATGCCACTGCCTTTGTCTATCTTTGGCGTCTCCTCGGATTCTGTCGCCGACGTATTTTCCTCTTCCTCTCGCACTTGCTGCCCCCTCTTTTGTCCTCGTTTTCGCCCTTAGTTACATCGTCCTTTGTGAGGCAAGCAGCGCAAGGGGTTTATTTAATAGCAGCAGTTGATAGTACTTTTCATTGCCCTAGGCCAGCGTGTGAGCCTTGGTAGGAGTTGCGACTGGGGCAGGAGGAAGCGTGGCCTGCTCAGTGCAGGATTTTCAGGTGAATGCCTGAAAGTGCTTCCTTTATAAGCCCAAAGGGAGCCATCAATGTGGCTAATAGCGATTGCTATTGATGCGATATGTTGCTGCACAGCTGCAATGGAATTCGATCTAAAATCTGAAATGATAATATATTTAATATTGGACACAGCTTACCAGTTTCAATAACTGAATTGGATGTAACAACGAATTCGCAACAGGGTTTCCCCATAAACTTTTTAACCAAGCTATCATCTTAAGGTATCATGTCCACACACACACACATAAATAACTAGTGTAATAAATAACTAATGTATATTTTACTATTAATTATTTTTGCGCACTTAATAAAATGTAATTAAAGCAGATTGCATTCACAGCCTGCTGGGTTGGATCGAACGAGCATTTTGGATTTATCTACTTTTCGCTTGACAAAATGATGGCGCAGACAGGGAATAGGATTCCATTGAAAGTTGCTACTAAAAATCTCTAGACTAAAATTTAACGGGTGAGCAAGTAGGGAAAAGCATCAATAAATGAAAAGAAAGCTTAAATTACAGAAAAACATTGCAATTTATTCAGTTTTGCAGTTTGTTCGTCAGAGTGATGACATTTATGCATGCGTAGAAAGCAAGCCTTTAATTCTAAATGAAATTATCGGTTGGCCCCAAATCGAAAGAGGTGTGTGGCAGGCAAAAACGGAAATGAAACGCCACATTAATGTTGGCGAAAACTCGAGCGGGTTTTCTTTGACGAGCATAAAAGAGGATATAGGAAACGGAGCTGGTCATGAGTCAGTTAAACATACACGCACAAGCAGAAGAAGACCACAAATCAACACGTAGCCATAAAAAGCCAGCCAAACTGTTTCCCAGACCCTGGCCATACATAGCTAAGCAAAATAAAATAGAAAAAAAAAGGAATATATTCATGTGCATATATAGAAATAGCATATATATGTGCATATATATACCATACTTCTGAATGTATATGAACCCTTTTTGTAGTCGTCAAGTCAACTTGGCAAGCGGTGCTTTGTTTTTTAGTATTTCCCTTGCCAGCACAAATAATAGCAAAAGTCGAACTCCAAATACCCTACAAATGCCCTAGCAGCTACAACACTGGCTCAGCAAACTGGATTTGGTGCCATTTGGAGTCAACTGCTGTTTGGTTCACTTCTTTTCACTTGTTTCACCAGCATTAGCCCAAGCACTCGAGCTAATACGGAAATCGGCTCTGGCTTTAGTTTAGTGCGAATATATATATATATATATATATATTTTTTTGGTTTGACAATCATAAGTTGCGTTCGGGGCGAGGCTCGCAGCGGATTCTTGTGATAAAACCAAAGCGTCAGCCAGACGGCAGCAATAACAAATGCAACAACAGCAGCAACAACAGCGGCAACACCACAAATAAACAACAACAAATGCTGACAACTTCGAGTGTCTAACACCAACAAAGCATGAGAATAAAAATAAATAAAAGCGGAAGTGACATAAAAAAACATGTGGCAGCATTTCCCTCAAACTCTCTCCCTCTCTCTCTCTCTCTCTCTCTCTCTCTCTCTCTCTCTCTCTATCTCTTTCCGACTCATACACACTTACACACACGACCCCTTTTGTCGTCGAGTCTATCTTGGCCACGCACGCAAAATGTGTTGCCTGCTTTTTGGGCGATGCCGCACGATATCCCTTTACTGAGCGAGCTGTTGTCCAAGGCATGCAAAGCTTCTCTAATATGTATAGAGTGTACCCAGCATGCCCACCCCCATCCCCCCACCCCTCCGCCGCCCCCCAATCCTCTTTGTTCACTGAACACTTTATGCCACCATCTCGATGCCCAGGCAGCTCTCTAATATGCTGGCACGGCCGTAAGCGCCAGCGAGACAAATATTAATAAAATATACAACTATTAGTCATTGGCTGGCTGCCTGTATATGTGTGTGTGTGTGTGTGTGTGTGTGCCTCTGTGTGTGTGTGTGTGTTTACAAGGGCTTGTATTTTTCATATGAAAGACAAAATAAATATTCATAAAATGGCGGCGTGGCCATTGCCAAAGAACGTAAGAAACACAGCTCGATGCCGTGTTCCACAAATCGCTTTCGATACTGCATTTCAGTTCAGTTGGAGCTTAAGCGAAGTGTCTTAAGTGTTTTAGTGGCATTCGAATATTGTTTCAAGAGAAGACGTAACTCTTTTAGTTTCTACCCACTTCACATATGGAATATTTCGAGCATTTTGCATGCACAAGTTTTGTTAACTCGAGCGTTTTTTGAAATGCAGAACGCATTTGCGTCACACTCTCGCTCCTAACGCTTAACCCACATCCACATCCACATCCACACCCAACCCAACACTACCAGCCACTGGTTGGCTGCCCGCCTCAACTAACAATAAGACTGACGAATGTTTCGCCATAAAAATAAATACCTGCTGACATTTTTCATTGTAAATATTTTGTAGCTGCTGACGCGCAGCCAAGTGACTTGAATGTGGGCGTAACCCGACTGATGGGCGGCCGTCCTGTGCTATGCGGCTGGGTGTATGGGTGTGGCAGCTGTGTACGTGTGAGTGTGTGCGTCGAAAAAAAAAGGTTTTCACAGTTGCCGACCAAGGCACACGCACAACATGCGAGCGAAGACACACTGCAAGGTTTGATAGCGCGCGCCGGACAGAGGCGGCTCCTTTTCTATTTTATTTTTTTTTTCGAGAGAGCGCATGTGGTCGGAAGGCGGCTGGGGCTGGGCCGGGGGAGGTCTTGGGGGTTGGGGGTTGGGTTAGACAAATGGACGTCGCAATAAACCCGACTGCTGCTGCTGGTGCTGGTGGTGCTGGTGCTGCTTGAGCTGTTTACTGGGTGTGTGCGCTGATCAACAGTATTAGCGAGTATCACGTCTGTCCGTCTGTCCGTCTGTCTGTCTGTCTGTCTGTCTGTCTGTCTGCCAGCCCATCATCATCATCATCATTATCAAGAACATCAAACATCATTGTGTTAGTCCTAGTTCTAGTTTCAGTTCTAGTCCTCCTCCTCGTCCTCGTCCACGTCCTCGTCCACGTCCTCGTCCTCGTCCTCGTCCTTGTCCACGTCCTCGTCCTCTTCCTTGTCCTCGTCCTTGCTGTCATTATGGCCAACACCATCCGGCAAGTACTATGATATGTGGGCGCTGGCCGTTAGGTCTTAACTTCTATAGGGTTAGGCATTTGTCAAGTCGAGCTGGGCGCGTGTGTTTTCAGCTTAAACTATTTCCCAGTTCGTGGGTCACAGCAACAACAACAACATCAACAACAAGAACAACAAGAACAGCAAACAAACAAATGCTTTGACATACAGTTTTATTAAGCGAATGCTTTGAAAAATATGAATATTTTAAGCATGCTTTGTCTGACACTCAGATGTTGCTGCTGCTGCTGCTGCTGCTGCTGGTGTTGCTGCTGCTGGCAAACTCATGAATAATAGCCAGAGCCATATCAAATAATAATCAATAGCTTTTATTTGTTCTTTTGGCATTCATACGAATCGCAGCTTCAGTTGTGATTATCGTTTTAATCAGATTACTTTAAATATTATCGAAATAATAAAACATATTTAAACAAGTGTCAATCAACAAAGTCTAAAATGCTTCGATGCACTTTGATGTTGGGCTTCACACAAAACTGGAAACATCCAAATTTGGCAAATTAATTAAATTAACAATTATGAAGCAAATCAAAGCTTTTGAATTGAAGCTCATTGCTATGAAGCCAGATTAAGCATATATATATATATATATATCAACAATATAATTATGCAGTCAGAATTGCTTTCTTCTGCCTGCTACGCACTTTTCAAAATGTGATCACACCCCTTTTCCCAATTACCAAGAAAGACACTCTTTGAGCTATTTGAGGCACGCAGCAATTAACATATCCATCAGAGATGGCAGTCTGCCTAAAAATGAATATTTGACTGAGGTGTAAAGATTGTGAATGCTTCAAAGTTGGCTGCACTTCATTCCCAACGAATGTGAAACGTATTTCGACATGGAATTTTAATTCGTTTTTTGGGCGTGACTTTTAATAAGAATGCCAATAAATTAATGAGAGTTTTATATTTTAACTGTGTTCAACTGTGTACAGAATAAATAATTGTATAAATATGTGTATATTATACAAAAATATTTATTACTATGCAGCATGCAATTAAAAAAGGTCAACAACAACAGCATCATCAACAGCAGCAGCAGCAGCGGCAGCAGCAGCGGCAGCAGCAGCAGCAGCAGCAGCATTTGCAACAAAATTCAAATTCAATTGATTTATGCGGCAATGGTCATAAAGCAAACGCCCTCCATTAAAACCGTTAGGCGAAACAATTGATGTTGCTGTTTTTTATATTATTTTTCCGTTTTTTTTTTTCTCTCGTGTTTTTATTAAACGTAATGACTTTTAAATGAGACGCGTGCCGCGGTTGCTTTATGCTTCATGTGGCAAGCAACGGCGTTGGCTAATGAAGCCATCAAAACGCTGCCAAAATTATATATTTTGGTAAATTATTATTAATAATGGCAGAAACAATTAAAGCTCATCAACTTCAATGTGCTATGCGAACATAAGTATAAGTACATAAGTATATATAAGTATATAAATATATATATATAAGTGTATATATATATATATATACATATATATATATAGTGTGTGTGTGTGTGTGGGTCTACATATGCGGGCGTGCTCCGGTTGAGTTGTGTGGCGCCTGCATTTCAATTATGAAAACTATTAAAAAGGCGCACGCGCTTTTCAATTAAAACAATCAATATGCAAAATATTTGAGAAGCAACAAAATTTGAAGCACAACACACAAAAAATAATAGTAGTAATTACCGCACCGTCTGCGGAATACTCTCACTCTAACTTATAGCCCGATTCAACTTGCCCAGCAATTCGTATTTGAGTCTCTGCTGTCGTTAAATAAAACAGCTGATCGCCATCATTTCATTTGGCTTTGTGAAATGAATAATAAAACAATTAATTAAATACGCGAGCGGCCATAATCAATTTGCTGCAAAAAGCCCAATAAATAAGAAAGAAAATTTAAAAATTAAATAGTATTTCACTTTCAGTGTTAAATTAAAATAAATTTAAGAAAAATTACATTAACTAAATTTCAATTGTATTTTAAAACAATAATAAAATATGAGCTGTTTGTAAAATTGGGTCATACTTTTCATAACATCGATACGAAATACGATAAATCAAGCCTCACAACACAAAAAAAAATATACACTCCGGGAAATTCGATTAGAGGCACTCGTGTTTTTACTACTAAGAACAAGGCAGTCACTTTCTAACCATAGGAAAAGGAAATATGGCGTTGTATGAAATTTCTTTGAATGCGATAATTAAGAATACATATTTATTTATTATTTTATAGATAGAAACAGGTCAGTTGCATACGAAAATTTGGAATGGGAAAGGAAAAAACACTCTAACCTGAGGAGATAGCTAAAATTCTATACTGGATTGAGTAACAGGCAATTAATTATATAATTATTAAAATCAATTAAATTACGTCGAGTAATTGATAACATGTTAAAATTGAAAGAAAACTACAACAAACAATGCTAAAAAAAACCAGACGCAAATGCCGTATTCCAACAGGATAATGCCGTGGGTGATTTCGGGAGAAGGATTTCAAGCTTTTAGAGTGGCCAGCAAGATCACCCAGCCTGAATCCCATAGAGAACATGTGGGGATAACTGTTCCGTCGAATTTAAGTGGGTAAGCGATAGTTGGAGACAGTTGAGCAGCTACGAAGGCTGTCATTAAGGAATGGACCAAAATCCCACTATCTGAGTTCTAAAGTTGAGTTGAAATCGAAACACTTTTGCTATAAACAAATCTGGAGGCTGAACACATTTTTAATTTGTTATTTTCATGTCGCTTCTATATATTTTTTAAATTTAATTGTCACTGCCTTTAATCGAATTACGCATCTTAACCTCACTTACGAATTAAATCTCTTTTTTTTTTGACGTGTATTTGTGGAACAAAAAAAAAATGGTGTAAAATTTTATGTTCAATTTTATAATGAAAAAATCAAGTGCCTCTAATCGCATTTCGCAGAGTTTGTGTATGATGTGTTGAAAATTTAACATTAAAAGAACTCATTTTAAATTGCTCACAGATCACATTTCGATCAAATACTTAATTCCAACTAGCTCCTATCATTATCCGTTCATGTTTCGAACTTCAAGTATTAATATGTGGAATGGAAAAAGTCTAAAAAATATTGAATAAGGTAATGTATTACCATTTCGGTGTGAAAGTTAAATCGACATTCTCATTATTTCTATATATATATATATATATATGTATATATATGCATACAAATTTCGGCAAATATTAAACAAGGCAGCAATTGAAATTATTTGGTAATGCCACATTTTTCGGTGTAAAAATATGAATCAAATGCATTCACGGCTCTAAATAAAAAGTTAAATAAAT
The DNA here is from genome assembly GCA_035041615.1 of Drosophila anomalipes. NCBI lineage: Eukaryota > Metazoa > Arthropoda > Insecta > Diptera > Drosophilidae > Drosophila > Drosophila anomalipes. Next base: position 9,368,423 of record JAWNKZ010000254.1, read on the forward strand.
ACAAATTGCAAATGGGGAAAACACTAAATATTTCTATGGACCTATGGAAAATACACAATTGGAACAAGATTATAATCAAGATTATAAGCCAATACGATTTTCGATATGTTTTGATAAATTATCACAAGCCTGCAAATTGTGTTCATGTTGAATTCAATTGCAGAACAATAAATAAGTAAAAGATACAAATATAGCTCAGAGTGATCATTTCAGATATACATTTTTTTATTTTTGAAGTATTTATGATTATGAATCATAGCTTATGTAAATGACAAGGACAAGTGTTGACTTTGTTCAAATAGTATTCAGTCGGCTTTTGCTTGTCAAGTGAGTAACGCCCATCACTTGCCTATGGATATGAAGTGCTGGGATTGAATACCTTTGGCCTAATTACCAGCTGGGTCTCATTAGGCCCGCTCGCTGGCTCACTTGGCTACCCCCATTCAGGGAACTTAACAATTTGCATGCAAACGTTTTTTTTACGACTCCTCGAAAGTGAGGAGCCATTATCAATTTCTTTTGCTTCGGTGCTCATCAAAAAATATGGAGGCAGGTATGAATAGCAGAATAAGAGGGTGGAGGAGGAGGAGGAGCCGAAGCCGGAGCAGGAGCAGGAGCCGGAGCAGGAGCATCGAGCAAGAGCCGGAGCAGGAGCATCGAGCAGTGAGAATATATAACGATTTAATTAAAAAGTTACATTAAATATGTTCGTTGTTGTATTTTTTGTTAGCAATCACTTTGTGCATTCCTCTTGCGCTGTCTCTTTTTATTGGAGAGTGCACAAGTTTTTTAACTCAGAACCAGAGAGGCATGTTAATATACATGTATATGGATATATATAAAATATATATATATATATATATATATATATCCCAACTGCTGCTCATTAAGTCATCGTTGAAGTCGAGTTATTCAATGGCTTTGCCTGCCGACGACCTTTTGATGGGCAAGGTAAGCTAAGGGGCCGAATCGCATCGCATTTTATTTTCATAATTTAATGTGCGCGCCTTTTGTTTTTAGCGGTGCCCAAAACACTCGACAACAACATCCACGTGGAGCGGCAGACGGCAAAATGTGCGGAAAATCTGGGCTACCAAATAAAAAAAAAATGAAAAAAAAAAGGCGAAAAAAATGCGCAAATAAAACAAAGCAAAAATGGTAATAGAGTGGTTTGGGGAAGGGGCGAGTGGCGCGTGGCGAGTGGGGAGTGGGGCAGAGAGGGAAATGTGCGAAATGTGGCGTATGCGTGGCAGCCGCAGAAGCGCCAACGACCCTCCAGCCACGCAGCCCCTGCACCCCCGGCACCTTGGGCCATCAACCCGACCACCTTAAAAGACCAACAGCAGAAGCAGCAGCAGCAGAAGCAGCAGCAGCAGCAGCAGCAGCCAAACCCACCCAGCCACCCATACATTGTCCCCTTGAACTTTCACTTGTGCTTGAGGCTCCAAGCGGCACCAACAACAGCAACGTGGGAGGGGAGTGGGTGGCGGGGGGGGTGAAATTAAGCAACGGCTGCAAAATGAGCGCCAAAACGTTTAGCGAGTTGTTTACGAGGCTGCCATTTTGTTTGTGTTTTTGTTTTTGCCGTTTTCTTGTTTTCTTTTTTTTTCCCTTTGTTTTTTCTGTTATTATTTTCATGTGGAAAGCAGCAAACGATTCGACATCTGTTGAGTGTTATATAGCAACATACATGTGGCACTGGCAAAGGCGAGCCAAACTTTCGCATCGGTCGACAGTAAACCAAATTTCCAATTGAACTTCAACAATCACGCACACACCACTTTCAGTCATAGCAAGTTGCCAGGGCTTATAAACTAAGTGTGGATGTCGAACCAAATTTAAATATGGCATTTTTCTAGGGGTCAATCGAAAATGCTTTTAGACATCGGCAAAGCTGTGATAGACTTGTGACAGTGACACGATTTCAAGCCATGAAGCCAAATGCGATGCTTTATTGCTTTAGTTTATTAGTGGATATAGGGTACAAAGAAAACTTCACATTCATATAGAGAAATCACATATCAAAGTTAGAAAGTTTCTTATATGAATTTAATTGCAAATTGCAGTCGCTCACTCAAAATTCTTAAGATGCCAGCTGACCAAGCTCAAAATGGTGCTGGCAAAAATGTGATTAATTCGCTTTGAGCAGATGCTTATGCTAATTGAACGATAAGTTGGGCAACGCTCTTTGCATACATTTGTGGCTTATAGCATAGACGAGGATGTATGCATTATCGCCAGAACACGCTCCAGATAAGCGGCAAAAGCCCGACAACCACGCCCCAAACACCACACAGCCCTCTGAGGCAGACCTCGTCCAAATCATAGTGTGTGTGTGGTGTGGGGGGGGTTTTTCTCATTTTATAGCCTGAAGCCATTTGAAATGGCCAAAAAGGGTATACCGAAGTTGTGAAAAAGCGTGCAACAGACAGAAGACAGTCGCGTTGATCTAGCCATGTCGGACTGTCTTGGAGACTAGAGAGAATGCAGCTCGAGGGTTCAAATTTGCAATATAAGTTAGACAAACTTTACCCAGACATATTATCGATCTATTTTAAAATTCTAGTTTATATATTATGAATATAATTGGCAAATTTCTATAAAAAGATATTGGTCATCAGCAACGCTTTAAATTTGCCTTACACACAATAAAAATAAAAATAGAAATCGAAATAGAAAAAGCTATTTTCATATGGTAAAAAAACTAATATAAATGTATTCTTAGCCGGGGTTCAGGGTACCTGCCAGTCGAGCTCTCTCTCTCGACTAGAGCATTCTTGCTTGTTCTTTATTATATTTTTTCTTGGGCTTTTAAGCGCTTATTAGATTTCTGGGAGAGCCGCAACTCTGGTGACTAACAAAGGAATTTTAAATTCCAATAAATCTGCGCGCTTCAATAAGTGCTGGGCACTTGGTGAGGCGTTGCGACGGTTTGGGGCGCCCCATTAAAAAGCCGGCAAGCATTTGTGCAACAACATGCGGAGATTGACTGACTGACTAAACGATCGAATGAATGAATGATTGACTTACAAGCTAAAACGCAGTTTTCTGTTTGGATTTCTTATTTTTTTTTGGGGTGCCAACTTTGTCTGGTGGTGGTTTTATTTTTCTTGTTGTTGTTGTTGTTGTTGTTATTGTTGTTGTTGTTGTTGTTGCCTACCCGCGTCATAAAAAATGCGAGCAACAAGCCAGCCAGCTGCTTGCTGACAATACACAAATTTGATTGGAGCCACCCTAATGTGATTTCTCCGCCACTGAGGTTTGACAACAAACATTTTGGCTGGCAATTTATATGCTTTCTAATTTTTATTGGTATTACTTGGCTAAATCGATTTTAGCCTGCCCCGCAGCAGCACTAGGTAAGCTAACCCCAACGCAATCCTCACTCTGCCCACTCTCTCTCTCTCGCTCTCTCTCTCTCTCTCTCTCTCTCTCTCTGACTTTTTATTTTGACTTTTTTTTGTTGTTGGAATTTTCACTCTTTCGCATCTAGTCTGCATTTCGCATTTGGAACGCAGCATCAGTGAGAAGGACGGCCATTTGTTAGCCATTTCCGCGCTGAGGGCCGTAAAATGGAATTTATTATTTGAATTATACTAGGACGCGTTGGCCGCCGCTCGCAGGCGGTTACCAGTTACCCGTTAGCCATTACCCGTTAACCGTTAGCCGTAGCATTGCCAACTGGCTTGGAACTCTGCCTTTTTTTTTTTTTTTTTTTTTGGCGGTCAGGGTCCTTCGTCCTTTGTTGCCTGGCTTGCCTGTGTCTGATGCCAAGATTTTAGCGACAGTTTTTTAATTAAAGCCTCGCCTGAAACCAAGTCGAAAATTTGTATATGTATGCAAATGGCACACAGATATATATATATATATATATATATATATATATAAATTAAACTTATGTTTAATATAACGAGTATGTAAAAAACTTTCCTTCTCCTATAATATTTATCTATAATATTAACCAAATAAATGTTCACAATTATTGACTATTTCTGGCCTTATAAGTATTTGTTCTTATGCGCTTGGATTCAAAATAAAAACTTAATAATTATCAAAAACTAAAAGTGAAATGTAAAAGTTAGAAAAATAAATTGGTTTCATTCTTGCATTGCTCTTGAACACATTCATTTTTGTATAAGTATTCGAAATAGTTTTTTGTCTTGCAATTAATTAAATTTCTTATTGATTTGTATTCCAATTAAAGCCAAAAATTCCAACAATTAACAATCTAAGTTTTTGGCTTATTATTAAAAAGAAATATTTTGCTTGCAATACACCAAATGAAACTCCAAATTTGTTAATTGCGAAGGTTTTGCCAACTAACAGCAGCTGTAACAGCGCGCTGTTAACTTAACAGTGTCAGTTGCAACATGTTCGCACCGCGTTCGCTGCCAACCAAAGAGAGTTGTGCCCCAACACAGGACCAGTCTGAACGGAAGGAAAGAGGAAGAGTGTTATGTGTGTGTGTGTTTGGGAGGAGGGGGAGGGAGGGGTGTGGTAAGCATATGGAAACATATATTTGGAAAATTCTTGAAAACTTAAAATAATATTATTTAGCCAAAGGCTTTTTGGCCATTTGCTTGTTTGTTTGGCTAACAAAAGGCGGCAGCAAACAATTCATTTGCCCAACTAATGTAAATGTATTAAACAATAATTTCCATTGGCGACAATAAATATGCACATGTGTGTGTGTGTGTGTGTGTGGCTCATTATGCGAAAATGGTTGAACGAAATTAAATTTGGAGCTAAGCAAATGCTGCATATTTGATGGAGCTACCAGCCACACACACACACACACACACACACACAGACACACACACACACACACACACACACACACAGACACACACACACAAAGAGCATCACACACTACTTTCATTTGCAATGTCAATTGATGTGACTGTGTGCATGTGTGCATTAATTAAATACACACACACACACACACACACACACCTATGCACTTAACAGCAGAACCAACCAACCAAGCAGTGTAAACAGAGAGCAGCTCACAGCCAACCAAACCCCCTCCCCGCAAGCGCCCCCGCCCCCGCTCCACTGCCCCATCAACTGGCATAGCCCAAAGGAAGTTTCTTGCTAATTAAAATCCAAATATTAATTCTGAAATGCAACACAGAAGCATCGACAGCAGCTGCAGCAGCAGCAGCAGCAGCGTCAACATACATAAAAACAAATCAAAAAGAAAATAAAAAAAAAAGGCGAGAAGAGGAAGCAGTTCACAGGTGAATCGTGGCAAAGCTCACTTGTCGCAGTCGCAGATCCATCGATGATGGCCACAAACTTCATTCGGGCCAAAAGCAAACAATTCACTGCTGCTCAGACTGGGAAACTGGCTACAAAAGATAAGCAAATATTGGGGCAGATTCAGATGAGGCACGGGGCGAGGCACGAGTTGAGTGTGTGGCCAAGGAGAGTGAGTGCCTTGTGGCAAGCAGAGGGTGGCGATAACAATATATCGATATAAAATCGTTAATCGATTACATTGCGTCTTCATTTAAGAATGTGCCAGTTGTTAATCAATTAAAATACATTTTTTGCAGCGGGTATTCACTGTACTGGTCGAGTTTGAGATCAGCTGAAAAGTTTGCTCTCATTTCGAACTCGAGCTCGAAATCGAATTCGAATCGATTATGTTGAACTGTACTTTATTTACTTTTAGTATGCAGCTCTGCTTGCTTCGTTGCTTCTTCTTCTTCTTCTACTTCTTGTGCTCAAAACCATATCATTTTCGTCACTTAAGATTCAACGATGAAAGAATTATAAATACAACAACAACAAACAACAGCCAGTAATTTGCTGGACAAGTGTTAAGCAACAATAAAGATCATTCATACATGACACACCGCGGATCGAACATCGAACCAAGTGGCTCACACAAACACACACACGCACGCACTCATGCAAACCATCACGACGCTCTTTGCTTAATATGCTCTGCAATCAAACCAGCTGCACACACTCTCTTAGCTATGCTTGTCGCGTGATCGATTTGTTGACTCTTTGACATCTCTAACTGTGTGTGTGTGTGTGTTTGTGAGAGAGCAGATTCTTGTTGTGTGAGAGAATTTTATGCTTATGCTAAAAGATTTACAGTTGGTGCATGCCGAAAATGTTAATGAATTTTGTTATGCTTTTATACCTGTCAGTGTAGCCTGCGTGTGTGTGCGTGTGTGTGTGTGTCGTGGCCATCATTCGATTTGCTATAAATGACGAGCAGTATATTTAAGCGTATGCGACTAGACGCGTATATAAACACATAAACAGCTATATTTATGCATGTGATTGGGCCAAGTCTTTTTTTTTTTTTCGTGTTGCTTTTTGGTGAGTGGTGGGAAGGGGGGGGTTGGGGGCTTGGCATGGTGTTTATGGAAATTATGAACGGTGCCAAAGCGACGCCAATTGCTTGACCCAAATTAAAACATTGCGCGCACATTGTTGTTGTTAATTGTAGAACAAACAACACAGCAACAAGAGAAACACAACACACACACACACACACACACACACACACAGGGAGAAGACGAAAACAAGCAACAATCACATTTGCCATGGGAACCATGCGCATGCTGCTGCCTAATGGGACTGCCAACAAAATCGGATTCAGAAAACTAAATCAGTTTGCAGTCTCTTTGCCAGCAAATCAATGGCAATATTTCAAAATGTCAGGCTTGGCCAGGGCACAGGTGTGAGCCACAAAACTTGAAGAACGACCAAGCAACGAGCAACAACAACAACAACAACAACAACGAGCAGCATCCACATTCACATTCACATTCATATTCACATTCACACTCACACTCACATCCCCAATACACATTCACAGCAGCTGCTCCATAAAACCCATTATACCCAATCATCATCAGGCAGCAGAAGCAGCAGAGTGTCCAGGTCTGAAAATCGGGATCTGGGACCCCAACCACTGCTGGCACCGAGAGAAATTACTATGAAAAAAAAACTAAGTTATGCACTGTAAAAAAAAAAATAATAGCAATAATAATTTCAAATGTTGAACAAAGCAAACATACAAGTAACACCAAGAATATAAAAGCAATCTTATAAATATTTCTTAATTCTTACTTTAAACTTAAATTTAATTTTACTTTTAATATAGTTTAATCAACTCGACTGTCGACTGACTCAAGGTGACTTTAAATACAATTCTTTGAGCAATATTGTTTAAATATATGTTCACTTAATTGTTCACAATTATTTATCAGAAATATTACCTTTTTTTGCCCCCTAAATCTTATTTATTAATTTCCTATGTGAAACTTAAAGATAATAAACGAATACATAAATTTAAATAACTTGATGGGATATAATGCAAAATAAAGAAACGCAGATATATATTCATAAATGCATACATGTATATAATTAAAAAAAAATTAAAATTAAGTTCTGGCAATGATTTTTTCTCAAAATAAAAGAAAAAACAAATAAATTAATATATATATTTTGACTGGGAATATTTTAAAAATTGTAAAGAGTAATCGTTAGAATATTTGACATATATTTCATACATACATTTACAAATGTAATTGGAATTTTAATTTTCTCTCAGTGCACTTTTGGGAGCGTATTTTATGCAAAGAAATCACCTTTCATATAAGAAAGCAACAGGAACGGGCAGCGATGAGGATGACAATGGGGATTGAGGAATGGGGAAAGGGGGCGGGAATGGGGATGGGGATGGAAGGGGTTGGGGGCTTTGGTTATAACTGGTTTGGCAGTAACTATAACTACAATGGGTGAGACTGTAAAACAACAACTGGACAGATAGGGGCGCATATTTGCTGCAAGCCATACAAATACAGCAAATGTATGCGAGAAGTTGCTGCGGTGCTTCAATTTGCTGCCGCAAATGTGGCCAGCGACAACATCAGCAACAACACCAACAGCAACAGCAACAGCAACAGCAACATGCAACAACAACAGCAGCAACATCGACAAGAAACACACAAGCCTTGCGGTGTGCGCTGTGTGTGATTTGTATCGTTTACAGGTTGTCGAGCACACACACACACACACACACACACACACACAAACTCACACACACACACAAACTCACACACACACAAACAAGCAAACACCAGTGCAAGCTCATAACGCAAGACCCAAAGCGAACTCCAAGACACAGACGGAGACGAAGACGAAGACGAAGAAGGCGAGAGGGAGATGGGGATGGGGAGGCACAGGTAGAGCAATTGATGGGCTCTCTCGCTTGGGAAGGTGTCTCTGCTCTGCTCCCTTGCACATAATTATGCAGCAGTCTGCAAGGCGACTGCGAGCAGCAACTGTAACGAGGACAACAACAACAACAACAACAACAGTTCAAAGTTGAGCAACTGCGCTAATAAGATCTCACTCACACACACACACACATATATAGAGTTGACAGTAGTCAATATAACTGCATACTGCTCTCTCTCCTTCCTCTCTCTCTCTCTCTCTCTCTCTCTCTCTCTCTCTGTCTTTTTGGTCGTTCGCTATCTGCTCATCTCAATCCTGGCAATGCGCGCGTCGTTCGCAAGTCGTGCGCGTGCGCAACGCTTGCTGCGAGTTGAATTTTGTGCCGTTGTTGCTTTTGTTGCTGTGTTTCTTCATTTCTTTTTTGTTTGGTGCGCGAAAAACGGCAGTCAACTGCCCACACGTCGTCGCCAACTTGTTGTTGTTATTGTTGTTGTTGTTGTTGCTGCTGCTGTTGCAATAAAGACATCGCACAAGTTCCTTCATTCATGAGTCTGGCTGAACTGACTCGAACTGCAACTGCAACTGCAAATGGCAGCAACACTTGCAACACTTGACTGACAGCAATATGGCAACGCACGTGCATTAAAGTTTTGTCTTTTCTCTTGCCTTTGCCTCTGCCTCTGCCTTTGGCTTCGACTTGCTTGTGAAGATTTTCGTATTTTGAGTAGGTAATTGGAGACCAAATAGAAATATTTGGGTGGAAAACAGTCCGTCTGCAGATGGACAGGTCAGCGAATGTTAATGTTCCGAAATATGAAATCTGAGAGTTTATTACTAGCGTTATTATTTATGATCGGAAAGACGTTCAATACACAAGCAAACATTCTGAGTTGTAAATACTGTTGAATTTGTTGCTTTATTATATTTTTGTTAAATTATGTTTTCGCGTCAGATGTTCAGATGATCGCCTTTCGAATTAGTTAACATCCATTTACCAACTCGAACAATCAATTAGATCTGTCTTCTGCTCTTGTTAATGTGCAGATATATTTGAGTTATTTACGAACATGTTTTATGTTTCTTGTCGGCAAATTAAAAACAAACAAACAAGAAACAGAAAAGAAACAGTTTTGAGCATTGCTGGCATTCCACTTTGTTGTTTAGCATCAGCATATTTTCAATAATAGGTTGTAAAAACGAAAAAACAACAACAACAACAACAACAACAATAGCAAATAGCAAAAACAACAGCAACAATTACAAGCATAACAACTAACACGTGTAATCTTGGCGCTTTGATTGTTATGCTTGTTAAAATTTGTTGTTGTTGTTGCTGTTGTTGTTGTTGTTGCTGTTGTTGTTGCTGTTGTTGATGTTGTTGATGTTGCTGATGTTGTTGCTGCTCATGTTGCTTGTTGTTGCTTAACTTTCACTTGACCAGTCATTTTGTTGGTCAGCAAAAGTTTTGCCAAGTCTGAGAGAAGCAGCCGCAAACAGCAATAACAACGACAACAACAACAACCGACTCGGAATGCCGAAATCTGTAAATCGGAATGCAAAGCACCGAGTGTGGCGTGTGTGGGTGGTTGGGGCAGTCAGTTTATATGAAGCTCGTCGCACTGAGCAACAGCGGCACTCCATTAGACAAAAATGTGTTAAAACCAAATACATATAATTTGGTGGCCGCAAGTCAAGGACAATGAAGGCGACAACAACACCACACGACAAAAGTCAGCGGCTCACAAGGCAAACAAAGACACCAACAACAACAACAGCAACAACAACAACAACGAGAACAACAACAGCAGTAACAACAACAAACAACGCAACGACGACAACGAGAAGAACAAGACCAATGCCGTTTTACGAGCATTTGCGTCATAAAAACTGTTGTAACAACAACAGAAACGCATTTGGGGCAGCCCCTAGAAGTACAACATTTATACCCAAACCCAGCCCCTGACTCATTTCTCCAGCGTTTTCAGGCTGCAGCTCCACACTGAAGGAGGCGGCACTTCTGCTTCTTTTTTTTTTTATGTCAAAGTCAAAGGCCAAAAGGCGCACGCATAAAAATACCAAGCAATGAGATAGCTTACAACACAATGCGAGGGCTGTTCCAAACCAATCGATTTTTCCAATTATATTTCTGTTTGGAAATCAAGCTGGAATTTCTTTTAAGTCAACTAACTCACAGCTTTTGAGAAACAAATTTTTAGATATGTATTTTAAAATAACTTATGAACCATCTAGAATACCAGTTAGAATTTGAATACAATTTTTTTTTTTATACTAACAATCTGTTGGACTTGCACTTTCTTTGTCATTTACTTAATATATTCAAAGTTAAGAAGAGCTCTCTTTTTTCTAATTAATTCTAATTAATAGCAATTTAAGTCTGTTTATAGTTGTGCTGCACCACAAAGCAACCTTTCCGATTCGCTAGCTATTGATTATTAGTTGCGATTTGGTGAAGTTTTAAAGCAACCCTCGCCCACTCTGCATACGTTTATGTGTACCTATAAGACAGGGCAAGTCAATCGGAAAACACAAATTCGATTAAGTTGTTTAAAAACAATTTTTATTTATTACCTACGCATTTTCATTGTTGTCGCTGTGCCTTTGTCGCTGCGGTTTATCGACGACCAACATTGGCCTGCCACGCCCCCCTCCACAGCCCCGCCAGTACTAAAAATATATGTGTATATATATATATATACAAGACAATATTGATACCTTTTCGGTCGATTGCGGTCAGTTTCATTCCCAATGTCGAATGTCCAAAGTCGACTAGAGAGAAAGAGAGATGCCCCCCGAGAGGAACGGAAATGCCGTTTCCTTTTTGGGCATTCATTCATTCATTCATACATTCGTTCATTCATTCATTTGTTCATTCGTTCATTTCGAAATTAGTCGCTGGCCTGTCACTTGATAAAAAGCTGTGATAATTAGGCTCGAAATGGAAGCCAAATGCAACGACGGATAGCGTCGGTAACTCGGGTAGCTAATTTATATGACCCATACCCATACACACAGCGATACCCTTCTTTGAACTACTTAGCATATCAATTTGGCCCAAAAAAAAATCACAAGCAAACAATACAAAAAGAAAAAAATAAAACGGAAAATCGGCTATCTTAGGCAGGCCGAAGATTACTTACCTTTGCGGACTGAACTCAAGTTGGTATATGGTAAATGGTATATGGTATATGGTATATGGTGGTGGTTGGATATTGAATATATTTTGTCAAAATGTTAGCAGCTTAATAACACGCCTAACTGGTGAGATGGGTTAGGACAGTGTGTTAAACAAAAAAATTGTATATTCAAGAACTCAACTTTCAACCAATCGTTCCTATCGCAGCTATATGCTATAGTAGACGGATACTGCTGATTTTTTGTTCACAATGGAGAAGCATAATAATACACATATTGGTTAAGTTTAGTGTTGATATATTGTTAAGCAAAAAAGGATTTTATATTATTATTCCTATGGCAGATTTATGATATATTTGTCCCATCTCATCTTAATATAAATAATTTAATATGTTGTTAAACAAAAATGTTTTTTTATACAATAACTTACCTGTCGACGAACTTTCCCTATGGCAGCTGTATGACTTAGTGATCCGACTTGGCCGTCTCTTTCAAAGTGTATCAAACTTCAGGACAAAAATTCAATACCCTTTACAAGAACATACAAATGTAGCCCAGCAAATGAGCAGCAAAGAAATCGAAATATGTCACTCAATTCATAGACGAGGGGGAAGGGGTCGTGGACATAGCTCGTTGTGTGCAGCTTAAGGTTTGAATTTGGGATTGGAATTGCGATTGCGATTGGATTTGGATTTGGATTTGAGTATGCCTTGGGCTTCATTAATATTGTTCCTCGGACACGGCATGGTTTGTGGCATGCGGCATGCGGCATTGAAAATTGAATTTGAAACACGTTACTTGTTAGTCTATTTGCGGGTGTTGCAATTAGGGGCGGCACACGCTGCCCCGACTCACCACTATCATTGGTATTGTTATTTTACAATACGAACATGCCTCTAATATCCCAATTGATTGGCCAAACATCAGTCTTGCAACTAAGATATGCCAAAGACTGTTGCAAATGGGCAAACGTTGCGCACTTAATGTGTTTCAGGCTGTTATTCTATCTGGATCGGGGAGGGGTGGTTGGCGGTGGAATCAAATGTCTGAGGTTGCAAATATTGCCAGCACATCGATATTTAAATTCATGGATATTTACAGAGGGATCAATTTTAGAATGTCCAAAATCGTACATTGGTCAAAGCTCGAAGATTTAAAAAATAATATAAAAATAATATAAAAATAATATAAAAATAATATAAAAATAATATAAAAATAATAAATAATAAATATTAGTCTACAAATATGATATATATATATATATATGTATATATATACTACTGTACAATAATTATTATTTTACAGTAGAGAATATTAATGTGTATTATTGTTAATTGTATCAGTCTAGAAATATTCCAAAGTACGACTATATTATATTATCATACATAGTATATAGTAATATGTATTTTACATTAGAGAATATTAATGTGTAATATTGTTAATATTTAGGGAGTCTCAGTATGTTTATTGCCTGGCAATCTTGCAGAATGTGTTCCGGAGTCTCGTCATCTTCCGCTAATGTGATTTATACTAACGCAGTAACAATACAATTAAAGAGAATTTCACAATTCAGAAACTTAGCAGCTCCGCATTGGTCATCATATTTCTTGCAGTGCATGGGGTGTGCTGAAAAAAAAGGAAACGACGTCTAGCCAAAATGGAAAAGAAAATCACAAAATCGGAATGACGATACATTTATCAAGAGTATGTGTGCCACACACACACAATGGAAAACACCATATACAAAATACAAAATACAAAAGTCAGCTGGCTGACGTTGACCCTGTTAAAAGATCACGAACACGTCCGGCACTAAGTGAGCCGTCCGACACAACAACAACAACAACAACAACAGCAACAACAATAACAACAAAAAAGGAAAGAGAACAACGGGAATATCATTATGAGTTTATCATTGGAATACGGTTAAGGCATCGAACTGAACGGGAAAGAAGCGGAAGTCAAGGCTGTGGCCCTTATCCTGTTGCGGCCGAATGACCCAGAACCCAGAGCACAGATCCCAGGACAACTGATTGCCATCATCGCGAACTCCTAATGAAAATGCCTACAAATGTAATGGCTACATATTTTTTGTTGAGTCATCGAACAACGAAATTCAAACGAAAACGGCGAATGCAGCAGGCAAGTCAACTAAAAAAAGGCAGCACCAAACAGCAGATACCCTGGAATGTCGAGGCAAGCAAATGCGTTCAAATCTGTGCAAGCCATTTATAAATATCGATGAAAGCAAGCCAGAATATTGTTTGACTTTGGTTTACTTTACTTTATACAGCTATATATATAGCACTACCCCACGACAATTTAACCATAGGGTAAAGAAAAAAAAAAAATGAAAAAAACTAACGAAAAGGTTCAACGGAAATTTCGAGAGTGAGTTGCGTTTGAATGTCGGCTACTTAACGGCAAATGCGAATCATTTTAAATTGTGATTCATGCAATTCAGTCGACAAGAAAAGAAAATACAAAATACACACAAAATAAAAAGGGACAGCTACCGAATTCGGTAATCAAAACAGGAAAAGGTCACACATGGATCAGGGGCGCACTGGGGCCTAATGATGAGCACTGCCAGGCAGATAGATACAGATACGGATACAGATACAGCATACAGATACAGCATACAGCTACAGCTACAGCTACATTTAGAGAACCAAAGTCAAGTAAGAGAAATGGCGCACTTTTCTCTAATAAATGGCCAGTACAATGGCTAACAGAAGGGACAGAAAAAAAAAAAAAAAAAGAAGAAAATACCCACTTCAACCCAGCCAATTCCCCCCCTCTCTGCGCACGCGTTTATTAATGGCCTGTGAAGGTTTTGCAACGGCAATTAAAGCGATTTGCAAGTTGAAAACGTTATAATTAAATGCTTGCCATGTCACACAAATAAATAATAAAAAAAAATAAAATAATAATTCAAAAGAAAAAAAAAAAAAACAACAACAACAACAACATCTGACCGTAACTGGCAGTCCAAGTTGCATGCTGAGAGCCCCGGCGATTCAAGCGGGGCAGAGGCAAGCGAAACTAGCCCCAGGCGCTGCTGCGTTTCTTACAGGTTTTTCAAGATACCACCGCGTACTTGGTGATTTGGTCAGCGTTGTCAGAGTTGCCACAGTTGCCGCAGCTGCAGACTTTGTACTGACCTTTTTGTATTAATTGCTCGCCGCACTCCACAACTCAATGCCAAAATGTTCGGACTGACCCAGGACTGGGCAGCGATTTTGTGTATTTTTTCTTTATACATACTACGTCTGTTTCAATCGTCAAAAATCGAGTCGAATCGAGTCGAATCGAGTCGAGCTAAGGTGACTTGTCATGTGGGCGTTGGGTTTCTTGTTTTTCAACTCGGCTGCAGATATGTAATTTTTCATTTGCCAAACGATATTTGAAACGTCAGTGTAAGCCAGTGGCTTAGATCTAACCAGGGCCAAGGGGCTGGCACAAAAACACTTGGCATTTACTTAAAAATATATATATATATTTATAAAATATAAATATAAAAAGAAAAAGAAAAACTTGAATCAGCGTTAATTCTTATTAAGACAGTTTCTAATTACTTGTAATTATTATAGTAATTTTTTTCCATAATTACTGAAATATTTCAAATTTTCCGCTACGAATTTGCTTGAAAACCCTCAGCATTCATTAATTGAAACGTTAATTGATTGTTAATTGTTTTGTGTGCCATCAAATAATTACGTGAATTGTTTTGCAATTGCTCAAATAATTGGAGCAACTCTTTACTTTCTCTCCCTTTCTCCCTATGCCTTTTTTTTCATTTTGTTGAACGCCACTGTGTAATCTGAGAGATACATTACATAGTATGCTATCTATCACGATTGTGGACTGTCGACTGTCAAGCATTTGTTTAGGCGTTTCGATTTCTATGTTAAACTAAAGTGAAAAATTAACATAAATTACAAGTAAACTTATGGCGCACGATTGAGTCGAGAGTTGCCATCGCAAGTCTTCGAGTTGAAATGCAAAATGAACGCGACAACTTTGGACAGCCGACTGACGCCAGTGGTCAGTTTGCAAGAGAGAGAGAAGGGAGGAGGAGTGTCTGCCAAGTGGTATTATTGTTGTTATTGGTAGTGGTATTGGTATTTGTCTGGGTACCAGTTTGTGGGACGCCAGCAAGCCGCTGAATAATAATGGAACAGCTAAATGGCACAAATAAGCTTCTGATTTGTGTGAAGTTTTGCTCGCATTTTCAGCGCTTATGTAAATTCATATTAATAATAATAAATTATGATGTTGCCCATTGCTATTTAACAAGTCGTTCGTCTCGAGAGACCTTCGGCATTCGATTGAAACATTGGCTGGCCATTTCATTTGAAATGATTTCAACCGCAATGGAGCTGGTCAATTTTACGTTCATCTCATTGCGCATAGACAACAAGTTCTGCTTGCAGCTCCATTTTCAGCTCCATTTTCAGCTCCATTTCAATCTACTGGCCAAATCGACTTTGAGTTTGCTCTTGCAATTTCGAGTTGCTTCATTTAATTTGCTGCTGCTGCTGCTTGTGATGTTTATGTTGCACCGAATGTTGTTGCGTACTCTTTTCATGCCACGTCAAGCTGCTGCCGCCGTTTCTCTGCTGCTGCTGCTGCTGTTGCTACCTCTCAGTGATTGTGTGTAGAATATCAATTACTTATGCTAAACACCTGCTGCATCGGAATGTCTGTCGGGCAACGAGTGCTGATTCTAAACCGGCTGTACTCACACAAAATCACACACACAGGCACACACAGACACACACACACACACACACACACACACTAGCTCGTGCACTTATGCTAGCGCAAGTTTGTGCCTTAAGTCTTTCGTTCATTTTTAATTTTTGTGCAGCACATCGTCTTTAATAGAGTGGCGTGCGGTGTCCATCTGCTTTGTGCAACGTTTTGTGACTTGATTTAGCTGTCCGTCGCATAAGTGAACTAAATTGCGTACACTACAAATATAAAGTTGCCCTTTTTTTTTATTTATCTTACCAATAAATGTTTTTTAAAGCAATGGGCAAAAAAAAACAAATGAATTTCGCTCGTCTATGAAAAACACAATATCAAAATGTTGTCACCATATCAGTAATTGTTGTGTGTTTGTTTCCCAAATTTGTTGCATACATAAAAATATTTTTTCATTTATTTTCCATTTAAATAATAAACATATTTTTGGCTTGCACATATTTTTTTATGATTAGAAAAAAAATGAAACAAAAATGTATTTTCGAACCAGAAATTATGAATCTAAAAAATCAGTAAACTTTAATTGAGGAAAAGGGTTGTTTTTTATATATTCGGATATATTTCGAATCCCAGCACTTGACCCAAAAACTCTTTTCTTTCACTTTTTTATTAATATATTTATAGCAGGAAGAGTATTTATAAGTTGACTTTCTTGCAGGTGCCTCTCTTGTTGCCTCACCTCGTTTTGTGTTTGCTCATTCAACTGGCATCAACACGCCGTTTCGTGTAACACAGTTCAAGCTGCCCCTACTCCCGCTGAGTCCCAGCAACAGCCCCAGTTCCAATCCCAACTCGAACAGCAACCCCAACCTCAGCTCCAGCCAAGCCTGAGTCTCAGTTCTGAGGTAAGTGGCAGGTCCAAGGTTCAGATGCAGGTCCAGTTTCGAGTCGATTCCCCTCATTTGAGAGATCTGTTTTGTGGCTGTGATCGCATTCAGTCTGCGGCTGCCGTCTCAATGATTTCGTTTTTGTTACTGCCTTTTTTTTTCTTTTCTTCTTCTTATACTTTTTTTTTGTTGTTGCTGGGCTTATTGCCTTTTTTTTTTTTTTTTTTTTGTGGCCACTGTCGGGCAGTTAACGTAGCTGCCTTTGCTTATGGGGTCGATTTTTCTTAGAGTATCTGCCCCACTCCTTTGTCAGCCCAGTCAGCTCCCATAAATGGCTCGTACCACTTGCGGTGTTTTGTACTGTGGAAGACTTGTTACAATTAATTAACTGGCGTATCAATTAAACGTTGCACTCTTGGCCAACTTAGCAGGCGCCGCATTGCCAAATACCCTTGGGAATAGACCAACAAGAAGCTACCAGCGAGCATGGCGAATATCGCCCATAATCCACGACAGATAAAAACTCAATTAATGGCCATTATCAGAGCAGCAGCGACCGCATTCAGAAACATTCAATTTGGGCAGCGGCCCCTCTTCCGCCGCCTCTATCTGTGGGCGTGGCAGCGGCAGGTGTTGGCCTCGAATTCAACTGCAGTTGCTTAAGTTTTGTTAGCATTGCAGCTTCAAAGATTATCTGCTAAGCATCACATCAATTAATTGCATTCGATTGGAGCTGCAAAATTGGTTGGAAAATACGTTAAAGTCCAAAAGACCTTATAGGCTAATGAGCCAATTTCATTTCACAACTTCCAATTAACAATGTGATATTTTTTTTTAAATAGTTGTAAATGACCTCGTTATCTATTACGATATATATCTACCACTAAGACTTGTACTGAACACATGGCGAATATGTGTTTAATGAGTTAAGTGCAAAAGTACGGAAGCATCTAAAACCCTATAAAGTGTTTATATTCTGAAAAGTGTCAAAAGCCCAGTCGACTTGGCTATATTCGTCTGTATAAATATACCGATTCAATACATTTAGCAGCTTGATTCGAGCTCTCTCGACTACGACTTTCTTGTTTGTTTATTTTTAATAGACTTCTCAATTGAATTGCGAAACAAACCAAAAAAAAAGGCGCATCTAATTTCAATATTTTTCGATATTTTTTAAGCGATAATTTGAAGCTAGTTTAGCGACTGCTTCACTTCCCATTGATATAATTCCATGTCAACCCCATAGAGAATACATGACAGACATTAAAAACAAAACCAACCAACTAATTGGAGAAAATACCAAGTGAAAACACTCATCAAATGTAATTCCAACTAAATGACTCGGTAATTGTAAGCCGAATGAAAAAAAAAAAAAACCAAAAATAAAAAAAACCAAATTACCCAGACAAGATGAGGAAAACACCTCAACAAAAAACAGAAAAAAAAAAGTAAGACTTACTGGGTTGCTGGCAACTTTTGAGGAATTGAGCTGAGAATTAAATGTGATTTGGATAATGGAGATCTCGAAGAGAAAAATGGGTGAGCAAATGGAATAAAGTTCTCACAATTAAAATGAGCTCAAATTAAAAAGTACTTTTATAGTTTTACACTCGTGACACGCAGCAAAAATTGGGAACGACGTGGGGCGAGTGGGCCAGGTGAGCTACTCAAATTGGTGGCGAGTGTAGAAACTGGAACAACTGGGTGAGTGGATGGAACTGACTGCGGACGTGCTAGCCAAGTAAATGACTTATAATTGATATTCTTAAAACGGATAAGCATCGCTTCCAGCTGCCACAGCGCATAGAAACAAACCAAATAGCCACGTCGCTGCCACATCGCTTGCCCCATCGCTATCATCATCATTATCATTATCATTATAATGAAATTGGCAAGTCGATGGCAATGGCGCATTCCTTGGCTGGCTTGCAAATTGTTGTTATTGTGTTTGGCTGCCTATTTGCTACCGTGTGGCAGGCGCTTGGTTTGTTCGGTAATTGCCACAGTGCGCTGCAGCAGCGGCAACTCAATCTCAATGCGCCCACGGAACTCCAACTCCACTTTCCAAGCTCCACGCTCCACGCTCCACGCTCGACGCTCCTTCGCTACCAGTGACCAATTGAAAATTAACATGTCCACGTTGGCTGCCACGTATGCAAACGAGTGTTGCGTGTTGTTGTTGCTGCCTCTCCTGCTGCCTGCTTGTCTGCTTGCCCGATGACAGGTGCCTTGCCGCATCGTCTGCAACCACAGCAACTGCAACTGCAGCGCCTTTATTGTTGTCAATTTGGTGGCGATTGTGTTAGCTGCACACGTTCCAAGCGCAGCATTTGCCACCAATTGGCCGCGTTGTTGTTGGAGCCGTTGTTTTTGTTATTATTGCTGCTCTTCTTGTTGTTCTGTGCCGTTAAAAGAAGCGCTGCGCTGCGCTGAAACTTCACTCGAACCCAATAAGCAAGAAGCATCAACCAAAATTCAAATGATGCTACGCTCCCCCTCCCCTCCCCTCCCCCTTGCCAACTTCTTCCGTTTCATTTGGCGGCAAACAGCTGAACATTGAATTTCATGCAATCCAAAATATGGCAAAAAAAAAAAAACACAAGTTGAGCAAGTTTCTGCTGATTTGCTACATCGATTTTTCGAAGTTTGGATCTAATTAACTAAAAAGAATAAACAATTTGACTGTGTGAATCCAAATAACCGTTTGCCTTCTTTCGGACAAAATTTAATGCCTTTCCCGACTTCCAAAAGTCGCTTTGGTCTTGACAAAGTTTTGGCACTGCACAATTGTTGTTTATATGTGAGTTTTTCTATTATTATTTTAGTTGTTAAGAATTTTGGGATTTCAAAGAAAATGTTCATAGCTAATGCTGATTTTTTGATCTTATAAATTTGTGTATAATTTTCATTTTATTTGCAAACATGTCAAACTTCAATCATTTGATATGATCAAACACCTGTGAACAGCTTTTCTATCGCATTCATTCCCACAAACTAAATGACAAAGGCATAATACTCTTTGCAGAAGTTTAAAAATAGGTTTCTAGACATCATCGGATCGGAATATTCATTTGGTAATCTTAAAGCGAAGTCGTTCTTAATTATATCCAATCGTAAATATTCCACGCATTGCTTAGTCGTGTTTGGCAGCAGTAAAAGTTTGAATGAGATATTTGCTTAATGCCATAAAAATCATAATAAAATGAATTTCGAATTTCAGTTCAAATGTTCAATGCCAAGTTTAGGGCACTATTACTATTATGAAAGAAGGGCATTGTCAAGGGGCATTAAGGTGCGGCACGGATATCCTCATACACTGAAAATAATCTACTCTAATTATCAGAATTCGTTACGTTCGTTACGCTTCTTCTACTACTTTAGCGTTTTGCGTAATTTCAGCTAGTTCGTCTCTTTCTCAGTCCAACAGCGAATCCGCTTTGTTTTTCAATGTTCTATGGGGGCCTTGGTTGCTTTACGCAATTTTCTCACCAAATCGCTGCCACAATTGTGTTAGTTAAGTCACTTAAATTGCAAACAGTTCCCAGACACCTAACAGCCAATCTGCCCCCTTCACCTTTCCTCACCCAACCTGCCCACTTACCCACCACAACCAGGTACCAGCACACATGCTGGCAGCGAATTGCGAATGCCTTTGTTTTTGGGATTTGGCGACGGTAATCTGATTGGAGTTTGTGTGCAAACGAGCTTTTGGGGTCTAGGACGGAAGCTGACTGCTATAATTAATAATGATTTCAATTTGCATTAGCCCACCTGCAATTTAAGGCGTTTGCGCAAGCGCCAACCGGCGTCAACGTCAACGTCACCGTCAACTTCAACGTCGACGTCAGCAGAGGCAGCTGTAAGAGTTTCGTAAACGCAGCAGCGGCGGCAGCATAAGCTCTGTAATTCGAAGAAAAAAATAAAAATAAAAATAAAAATGAAAATAGAAATAGAAATAAAAATACAAAAGAGATTGACTATCTTAGGCACGCCGACGATTCAAAACGCTTGAGGACCGCAGTTTGTCTGCTGACAATGTTTTTCTAGGCGAACCTATATGATATGGTAGTCCAATACTAATGATTTCTTTTTTGCCAAAATACTTAAAGTATAATACCACGCTTACGTGGTGAATTTAGTTCGAATATCTTGGTTAACAAAAATGTTTTTCAAACAAGAACTCTTCTGTCGAACTGATTGTTTCTAAGCAGCTATAAGATATAGACGTTCGATCGTGATGATTTTTGGCTTAAGTGTGAGATGCATGCAACTAAGCCTGGATAACTTATTCAGCAAAAAAGCTGTTTATACAGGAACTCAGTCGGCTCCGACGATAGAGTTCGATAAAACTCAGTATCTTGACTCTGATAGTAATGTTGATCACGAATATATAGGCCTTATGGGGTTGAAGATGCCTCCTTGAATGCCTTACAAACTTGACGACATAACTATAATGCCCTCTGCAAGTGTATGATTGGGAAAAACAAAGTGCTTGAATTGCCTCAGTCTGGCTTGAGTTGCAGTCTGAATGTTTTGGTTTTTTTTTGTTATGCAAGCGTTTAGGCCAACGATAATCAGCTGTTGGCAAATCAACGCCAATCAAACTGTGCATCAACAGCAGCAGCAAAGTAGCAAAGAAATGGCTTTATTTAGGTGACTTTATTGGGGCAACAAACAACAACAACGGCAACAACAAAAAGCGTGAACATGCAAACGTCAACCAGCAAAAATGTGGTTGTGAAAAGAAAGCAGTTGGCTGGATTTGAAAATTAAAGCTGAGAATTGTATCATCGATGGCAGCTGCCCAACTGACAGAGCACAGCAAACACAAAAACAATAAACAAAGGAAAAGCCCTAGAAAAACTGTTGTACAGCATGCTGACAAATGACTCAAATGCACACGCACACACACACACACACACACACACACACACACACACACATACCGCAAAGATATATGCAGCAATTATGCGCGATATTTCAGTTGCAGACATGCAACAGTTGTTTGCCTCACCACCTCGCTCCACAAGCTGACACTTAGGCAGCCAGCCAACCCATCCACCCAGTGGCACATGCAGATTGTTAGTCGTGTTCATATTCATGACTGTCTCCAAGTGGGCGTCTGTGTGACTGTTGTATGTGTGTGTGTGTGTGTGTGTGTGTGTGTGCAGCTTACACACACATAACTTATGTTTAGCTGCAACAACAACAACAACAACAACACCTACAACAACGTATTAGGGGCAACACAGTATCTCTCTCTCTCTCTCTCTCTCTCTCTCTCTCTTTATCAGCAGAAACTCCATTTTACACACACACAAAACTCACTTATAAATACTTTGTGGTCCACAACGTCATTCTCTTTGATGGATTATATATCTGGTAAGTCGTGATTTTTGTCTATATTTTTCTTGTATTACTTTACCATCTCATTAATATACTTAGTTGCTATTCTCACATGAATTGGCAAACATTGTCACACAATCTGCTTTGCGAGCTGGTCTACTCCAGTCCAATCCATGTTGCATTGCTCCCAATTAGCAAAAGCTTTTGTTAAGCTCATATTTTATTCAAAAGCGCTTCAAACGAGTCCATAAAAAATTAATTGCAATCTTCGAGTACTTAGAAGCACTTTAAGGCTCTTTACCTTTCTGAAAATAAAATATGTTACACATATATATATATATATATACAATATATGTGGGCATATGTTCGTTCTGCGTTGGTAAAAAAAAAAAAAAAAAATTATATAACTTAGAGCCAGTTAAATTTCTTAGCTAATACAAAATTTCAGCATGCAGAGCATTTATTAGAATATCATCACTGTACATCCCAAAAGGAATCGGATTAATTAAAAATGTATATTCAATTCCATAAAGGAATGCTTAGTATGTCCTCACGTAAGACATTATGGACAGCAAAATGTATTTATACGTGAAGAGCCTAAAATAAATGTTAGCTGGCTTAAAAACGAAAGGATATTTGTTCTTCGACCGTGCCCAAAACTACAATAGCGCAATGTTTTACATTATGCAAGATTCTATTGCAAATTATTAATACTCGTATTATGCACCAAAGGAAAATCCCAACAACAACAAAAAAAGAGAAAAAATGTAAGCTGTTCGTCGTCATTGTCAATTAAGCAAATGAAAAACATTTCGCCTTTGCTGAAGCGATAGACGACAGGCGACCAGCGACCAGCGACAGCAGACAGCAGACAGGCAACAGCTACAAAACAACAATAACAACAACAATAACAATAACAACAACAACAACAATAACAACAACAACAACGAGAAACAAGGCAAACGCTGGGCTGGCAAATCCAGCGTATGCGCAACATGGGAAACAACAACAAACATGACAAAGAACTTTGCTACAAAATATGGCAAACTAACCAATAGCAATGAAAAACTGACAGCATTTCCAAAAGGGGTATGCAAAAGAAAAGCTTTCAGGAGAGGGAGGAACGATT
This sequence comes from Drosophila anomalipes, assembly GCA_035041615.1. Lineage (NCBI taxonomy): Eukaryota > Metazoa > Arthropoda > Insecta > Diptera > Drosophilidae > Drosophila > Drosophila anomalipes. Next base: position 9,391,856 of record JAWNKZ010000254.1, read on the forward strand.
AGCGGGTAGCTGGGGGGGGTGCTGAGGTTCAGCAATTTTTATTATTGTATTTCGAAAAAAAAAAAAACTAAGCTGCGAGCTTGCTTGTAACTAGTGACAGCAACACTGAAAGTGGTTGGTGCTGTGAAGGGGGATGGGGGGAAGGGCAGTCAGCGGGGTGCACGTAGAAATGGGGGCAGGAAGAGGATTGCAATGCGTTGCTTAGCTGCTCAAAATTGGCAAAATTTGTAAAACTGCACAATGAAATAACTAAAAAAAAACGAAATGTTTGCAAGAAGCTACAGCAAAAAGGGTTAGTTGGGAGCGGATAGTGGCGGTGGCAGTGGGGGAGGTGACTTGTAGGGCTGTGCGGTAAGCGGTAAAATAAAAGTGAAGTTGGACAAGAAGCATAAAACTAAATGGAGCGCGAATAGCGTCAACTGGATGCAGGGTGTAGTCCCAGTCGAATGTTGGGGGGGTGAAAAAAGGGTTCTGGTGGGGAGGGGAAGGATTGCGAGAGGGGGGATGCAAATATGACAAATGCATGCAAAACAAATTCTGCGAAATGCAAGCGGAAAGCAGGCTGCCTTTGTTAGAGGGCGGGGCCGGTGGAGCGTAGGGCGTTGCAGCGTACAACAAACATACAAACAACGAAACCGCTGCAAAGTGGGCGAAGGGACACAACGCTGGGGAACTGTTGTTGTTGTTGTTGTTGTTGTTGCTGTGGCTAGAGCGATGTTGTCGTAGATGGTGCCCCAGCCCCCCTGCAACCTCCAGCACCCCTCGTGACGCATTGTGCTGGACAACGGCACAAAGTAATTAATTTCAATTTGTAAAGTTCAGCGAAAGGCAATTCGCTGCTCCCCACCGCGCACTGCCTGTGGCCCACTATCCTCACACCATATTCACCCCCTCATCCCCGTCACGCCACTTTTTGGCATTCGCAGTAGTATTGCAGACGTGTGACAAGCTGAAATAATTGCGCCGCATGCAGATAAGCGCCGCACAACAAAGCAGCTGCCACAAGCACAACGACGACAACGACGACAACGACGAGAACAACAAGAACAACAACAACAACAAGAACAACAGCAACAACACCGATGCCAGACAATTGGTGTAGCGAGAGGGAAACTTGAAGACTCTTGGACCTTTTACCCTCACCTGCCCCTGCCCCTGCCTCTGCCTCTGCCTCTGGTTTCCTCCCGGCTCAACCCACTCAGTGCATTACTCTCAAGTTGATTTCAATTTTTGCCCCAACATTTTTCGGTTCAGTTTCCCTTTCGTTTACCCTTTCCGTTCCCCGTATCCCCATCTCTATCTGTTTCTCTGTCTGTTTCTCTGTCTGTTTCTCTGTCTGTTTCTATTCTCAGTTTCGTGGCCCAGGGAAAAAGGCAATGCAATAAATTAATGAAACATAAATTTACGGCCTACTGCAGTACTGCAGTGGAAACAATACCAACAATTTGAACATATTCAGTGTTTTGCAATTCCTAATTTTGCTGCAGAATAACAATGAGACAATTACAATTGAATATGCTTTGAGCTTTACATCGAATAGAAGATACCCTAAACAAGCCTGCAAAGGAACCCATGTTAACGTTGTGATAATTGATGATTATATTTCGAAATTCGAATTAACCTATATTGCGAAAGACAACAATTTAATTAAATATATTTTATAATGTGTATGTGAAACTTGTAAGAAGATCAATATTTCGATTTTTGCACAGCTTGTTTAATTCATTAGCCGGTTGGGCCTTACAAGGCAGTGAGTAAATTCGCAATGCCCAAACTGATTTACCCTGATTCCAATCGATCTCAATCAACTTCCATTCAAAATTCTGGGTCTTTGTTGCGTTTAGCACGTGAATTTTGTTACTGTTTACATATATATTTCTTGTCAATATAAACAAAGCAATTATACACAGCAATGGCAACCATTCAGATTTGAATTTCTCATTGCTATAGTCTCATTGTGATGACTTAGTCGATAAAATATATATATATATATATATCCCGCTTTATGTGAAACTTTACATGAAGCTTTGCCAGCTGTCCAGATCATTGATTAAAACCCCAATAGATTCGTCAGAAGCGAATCATTCCTCTGAGGATGAAAGTAGATGCAGATGTAGTATTTGTGTCTGACTCTTGGGACCTATTAGCTGGTGTCGAGTACCGCCAGATGCGGTGGCTATCTAGCAGAAGATAACCCCAATCCAAAAATTCTCGGCTCGAAGATGGTGCTCCTAACATACAATTCAAACGCATATAGCACTGACAAACATTAAAGAAATTTTCATTAAATATAAAATGTTAAGAATACATTTTTAGTGGATAGCGTCGAAGTACTCATTAATATAACATTTTTTCTGTTTTTCCAAGCTAAAAATATAATTTCATCCTATTTTTTCATCCAGCCTATGGTTATCTGAACTTTGGCCCTTAAATGAATTAAAATGAATTCGTTATCGAATGACACTCTGATTATTTATGCCGTAAGATAATAATGCATATAGAATATATTTCGTAGAACTCTTTTGCATATTAGTCAAAGTTGATGGGATCGGCATAATTTGTATGACTTCTTGTTCCCCTTCTGCTCATCTGAAGTAACACATGGCTGCCACCCATATCTTTGCCTGTGTCTTCCTGCCTCTCCGTCTCTCTCAGCAATGAGTGACAGAATGGAGCGCCTAGTGAATTATGTGAAGTGCAATGGGCTGTGTGTTTTATGAGGCGTGTATCTGCCTCACCTATCGCTTACTCTCTCTCGTTTTCTCGCTCCCACTCTCCCTCCCTTGCCCACCTCATCTTTGTGAGAGTTCATGCATCATAATTTACAAGCGAACAGTTGCAACCAGCAGGCAACTAAAGGATCTGAAGGTAGCGCCAACAAATGCTGACTAGATTTCTGTTCTGCTTTTGGTTTTCTTTTCTTTTCTTTTTTTTTTTTGTTCTTGTTATTTCAAAATTTTAGTGTTTTTTTTTTTTTTTCAACTTTGCCACCTAATTTGTAAGTTGCAGGATGCAGACGCCAAGCCGAACTTTAAATACATGTTAAGAGTGATGGAAGAGAAAACTGAAACATAACCAGATTGCTGACAAGATGTTTCCTGACAAAAAATTGTAGAACAGCAACCGCTAATTAAAAATGCATTCGTCTTTCTTCAATACAAAAAGATGAGAAAAACAAAAAAAAAAACAACCATTTTAACCGATAACTGGACAACGTTTGTGGCTTCTGGTTTATTATTTTTGTTTTTATACTATTCTCGTTGGGTCTGGGCCGCATAAATCTTTATTATCACGAAACGACAAACGACAATGATATAGCACAGATACCGAAACTGAAACGATGATAAATATGGGTTCATGGAATTAAGAAATAAATAAATATATACATAGAGATGTATAAGACATTAAACAGCGCCAGTTGGCTGCCAACTTCAACCTCAGATGAACTGAAACTTAATTAGCTGCTCGGGTTCCCTCCCCTCTCCCCTCTACCCTGCTGCCCTGCTCCGTGTTTGGATCTCCGATTGGGTTTGCTGGCATTTATGAGTTGGCAACGCATCCTTCTTGATGTACCTAATGAAGTGCACACAGTTATATTTGCACTTTCAGCACCTTTCATTAGCATTCGTACTAATTGTCCTTCAGCAGCGATGTGAAATTTCTTTTCGTTGATATTGCCGCGTCTCATTTGATTGGATTGGCTAGGCTGGACAGTTCGGGCCGAGTGCAAACAATCAGAACTTGCTTCGGCGGTAGCAGGAACAGCAACAGCAGATGCTAATGAAGTCATCTCATCAGCGTGTTGCATACAAATGCGTCGCATTCGACGGCAATTTCCGCTTTTGATTTATGCTGCAAAACGCAAAAACAGCAACAGCATAGGCAACTAGGGCCAGTGGTCAATAACCAATTGGCTATCGGCAATCGGCAAATCTGGTATGGAAAATCTGTGAAATCGTCAAACGACAGCAATCAAAGTGATAGCCATGGTGCCGACAAAAGCTGGTGCTGATGCTGATTGATGACGCTGATTGATGATGTGTTCATGTGGGATATCAAACAAGCAATGAACTGCACAATTGCACTGGAGCGAACTGTGATTAGACATTTATTAAAAGTTCAGTAAATTAGTTTAAATATTTAATACAAATAGGTGCGTTAATCAAAGTTTGATTGATGGCTTGACTGATGCACATCAAGATTGACTGACTCAATGATTGAATCGATAGACTTCTACTACATCAGATTAGTATATGTAAATACAACTGCTTAAGGAATTTACTATATACTTGTTCTCTAGAGGTCAATACTCGTAGTCGACTCAACTATTCAAAGACGGAGTTGCTTGTTCGCAAGAGTAATCCAAGAATGCCGGAAATGTTACCTTCTACGAGGAAATTCAAGTCGAAACAATTGCAATTACCTAGCATTAACAAATATATATTTTTATTTTCATGTATGCTATGGTTTTTTTTTTTTTCTTCTTTTAACTTTATCAGATCTTTGCCGTAGTGCGAAAAAAAAAGTAGAAAATAAAATAAAATATCCAAAGCAAAGACATCAATTAACACAGTAAAACACTTGGTGGCCCCGAACAACAACAGCAACAACAACAACAACAAAAACAACTACAAATACAACTGCAACAACAAAAGCAGCAGCAGCTGAAAGATGTAAATATCATGCGGGTACAACAGCTACACCAACAGTTGAGGCCGAAACAGATTGGTTTCTAGATAGAGGAAGGGACAGAGACTAAAAGAGAGAGAGAGAGAGAGAGAGAGAGAAAGAGAGAGAGGAGGGAGTGAGAAGTGTGGGGAATGGGTGAGAAAGAGAGATGGAACCAAAGATTCGCAACAAAAATCTGCTCAATCACTTTTCACTTAACCCAAACACAACAACTTCAAGTTGATGTACGAGAGCTGATGGGGGGGGGCCAGGGGTACATAACACACACAAATACGTGCCAGATTGGACAGAGGGGTAAGCGACGCAGGGGTGGCTCGAATTGGGAGAAGGTTAAGGAGAAGGAGAAGGAGAAGTTAAAGTGATGTGTGGGCTTTTGAACACCAAAAATACAAGAGAACAAACAACAGCAGCAGCTACAGAGGAGTCGAGCAAAAAGCAAAAGTAAACTTTACTTGGATGATGATGATATGCAAAAAGGCCAGACCGGGAGCAAAGAGCACAAACAGCAAGATTTGGACAATGGGAACGCTGCTGTAGGAACAACAACAACAACAACATCGACACATATGCACACACATACACACACACACACACACACACACACACACTTTTAGTATTTCTTGATATTTAATTCTTACTCCAAAAAATAAAAGCGTTGCCACGTCAGCAGCAGCAGCAGCAACAGCAGCAGCAGCAACAGCAGCCAAGGCAACACTTGACCTAAAGAAAAAAGTGCAAACAGAAATGGTTGGACTAAAATATTTTACCGTAGACAAAGTCAACAAGGGATTGAGTAAATTTCCGGTGCTAGACAAAAAGCAGAACCTGGGAGCGAGTCACGGGTTTCGCTGAGAAATGTGTCCATCCATGTCGATAAATGTTGAGGCAGTTGATGTGTACAATATCCCTGCAGAAACTTGCAGCAAACTGATATCGCCTGTGCATAACAGAAAATATAAAAATTTGTCTCAATAACTCCAAACACAAGCTACCAATGAAAAATAAAGAAATTTCCAATCGAAATCTCTGAAATATTCTAGGTTCATTTATTTTACTGACCAGCCAAGATTGTAAATTTGTAGGAAATTTCATATTTTTCAGGATTTCTTTAAAATCATATTTTTTTTTTTAATTATTAAATATGTTTATTTTCTAAAATAACTTGCCCATTGAGAAAAATGAGGTAAATTATAGTAAAAATAATGTTCCCACCTATTTTAATGCCAATGAGTGCGTGTATATAATTAATATGATTATTTTAACTGAATAATGTAGTAGTGTCATGCATAGCTACTTATAGAAACTCCAATAACTACACTATTAATATATAATTTTACAAGACAAAAATATACATGTCAATATCTTAATCGCTTATATATCATAATTATATTTCAAGAATAGACAACAAACTAGCTATTTAAATGTTATTAATATCTTTTTTATTTTATTTAAAGTGAAATAAATACAAATAAATGTTGTAATCTATAAATATAATCAGCGTTATTTGCTATTGCTCGAGGGATGATATATTTATATTTCCGAAATGGGTAGCAAAGTAGATAATTAAAAGTAGATATAAAAATACAACTAACAAGGTGCTTCATTTCAAACATTTTTGCTCCGATTGCTGCACAGCTCTGGTCACACTGTGTCGGCCATTATGCCGACGCCAAAGGCTTTGGCCATTAAAGCTAGTAAGCGGCCAAAGAAAGCAGCCGCCTGCACACTTGGAGCCCCAAATGACTTGGCAGCTTTTTAAGGGTTCAATGCAATTTGTTGTTGCTGGCAGCCATGCACTTTGTGTGCGTATATACATGTGTGTGCGTGTGTGTGTGTGTGAGGGTGTGTGTGTGGGGAGGGTGAGTGGATGAGGGGTGAGTGGATGAGGCAGGCGTAGACTTATTGGCAGTTTTAACGTGTCAGCAACAGCAGGTGCCAGCAAGCCCATGCCCACTTTTGTGGATGATGAAAGTGCCGTCAAATGGTTTTTTGATTTGCTGTTTGCGTAACTGAGCCAAATTTTGCAAGCCTGCCTGCCTGGCTGTCTGGCAACAGGATTGCCCCCTGGCCCTATTGCCGCCGTGGCAGCCTATGCTGTCTAATTGTGTATGCGTGTGTAGTGTCCGAGGAGCCTTGCGTAAAATTTAACAAGTTGCCACTTGATCCAAAACCTAACCAAGACGAGCCAACAACAAAAACGATGCAAGCTGGTAAATTGCACAGACACAGCAAGAAGCAGCAGCAGCAAGTCTTTCTTTTTCTTTCTCTCTCTCTCTCTCTCTCTCTCTCTCTCCCTCCCCCTCTCTCTCTCTCTCTCTCTCTCTCTCTCTCCCTCTCTCTCTGTTGCTAGGTTTAGTCTTGATTTAGATGTTGAACTGTGTTGCCTCTGTTGTGGATTTCACACTTGTCAAACACTTGGCACGCTGCTTGATGCCATGGCCATGCCACCCGTTTTGATTTACAGGGTATACAAGTGGTCTGGCATAGCTGCAGAAAAATTTAAAATATATTTAATTTGTTGCTTAAAACACTTCCTTTGCAAAAAGCTTAGCTATCTATCAATTTACGTACTCTTTAAAGACAAAAAGTATATCACACATTTATAATGCTTCTGAACAACAGTTGTTATCATAAGTAATCATTTTGCTATGCAACTCCACAATCCTTTCCAACTTATCATATTATATCTTATATATAAAAATCTTGTAGAATCTTGAATTTGAAACATATTTCTATTAATTTTTTTTTTTTTTTGTTTACACGGACTGTTTGGTCAATTGAGCTTAAAACTTACAAACTTACTGACAAATTGTAAGGAAAATAAGCATGTATAAAGTAAATAATAATATATAAATAATATATATATATAAATATATATTGTCGAAATAATTTATTCAAGATTTTGCCCGCTATATAGAGCATTGAAAATGCGACGCAGTGTTGTGTATAGAAATGTTTGTTGTCAGCTTGATTTGTGTTGCTGTTGCTGGTTCATTTTTCTTTTGAGTCAGGCAGCAAACAAAGTTGCCACGTTGCCGTTGACAGCTCAAAAAACACTTAAAACGCTGATTTACGTCACGTCTTAGACAGGCAGGCACACCAAACCCCCCCAAAAACAACCCCTAACTGTCTCGTCCCATTGATCATTACTACGCACAAATTTGGCGCATTGGCAAATTGACTTTGCCGACTGCAGGCGGGCGAAATGAGCAAAATGTCCTGAATGCTTGAATGCCTGAATGCCTGCATGACGTGGCTACAAATCGATGAGGTGCCAAACTCCCAGCCCCACCCCCACCCCCCCAATTAGTATGCTTGCAAAACTCTCAATCCTTTCAAAGCTACGGCAAACAGCCTGGCCGTAAACGTAACCGAGTTCGTCTGCTGATTTCTTATACCTTTTTATTTTTCTTTTCTTTCCTTTTTGTTGCTGTTGTTTGTTTGTTTTTCCTCTCACTTTGACAGCTGCAAATTAATTAGATTTAATTATTTTCTCCTGCTGTTGCTGCTGCTGTTCGTCCATTGATTGGGCCTAATTAACTGTACTTGAAGTTGGCGCACGCCTCAAATTTCAATCATCCATCAGGGCGAAACATGTGGGCAAAATGGGCTTGTGTTTGTGTGACAGAGAGAGAGAGAGAGAGAGGTGTTTGACTGTCGCTCGTCCTTTCACATTCATCTGGACAATGTGCTGCAATTATGTATTACGGCATCAATCAATTAATTTCATATCAATGTATTGTTCGAAGCATTCTCGGCGAATAGGATTGGATTGGGTTGGAGGTCAGTAAAGGTAATTTCAAAATTCCAATTAAAAATATTATTTACATATTAATTATCCGTGAATGTTACATGGTGAAATGGACCAACTAACTACTTTCAGCTTGTGTGCATTAAACACTGAACGTATTAAAATATTTATTCAAATTCAGTTTAAGATATATCCAAATTAAAAATTAAATTCAAATTCAATTTAAGACATATCCAAATTCCAATTACTCCGCAATATGATTGTAAGCACCTTGAAGCATATACATATATAATGGCAATTGTGTGTGTGTGTGTGTGTGTGTGTGTGTGTGTGTATATACTCCATATGTATATGTATACATGCATGTGTATCTTGATTTTCGTAATTAACTTTAAAAGTCATTTATCAATCAATCAGCAAGAATGTGTCAAGCTAGAGTCGCAGCCAAAAACCGACAAGCCAACAATCCACCAAGGCACAAATTAAATGGACGCAGCGTCGAGGCGACAACACAAACAAAAACAGCAACGTGACTCTGCAGCACAACAATCCACTCCACACTTCACACTCCACAGTCCACTCGAGCCCGTGTCGAGTTGAATCGAGACGACAAGTGTGCTAAAAAGCATTCACGACAAGGTCGCACTTGCTGCGGAGGCCGCAAAGCCGAAAATTGGCTTACAATTCGCCTGTGAAGCGGCCAAGCGTCAACTAAGTAAATCAATCGCCAAGTGGCCCAAAAAAGAAAACCAGCAACAACAATAACAACGTAAAACATTTACGCGAGAACAATTCTAAGAAAAAGAATACGCGACTACTCACATACTACGCCATGCGTCTTTAGATCAGCTAAACAACTCTTGGAGTTAGTAAATGAAAATTATTATTCGTATTAATCATTAATCATTATTAAAATGTCATACGATTTACACATGTTGCCAAATTTACAGGCGAGTATTATATTCGAATTTAATTGATCAGCTAAAGATTTGAATGTTGTTCGTTAAAGATGATGACAACAACTGCCCGGAGACCTTCTCTTCCATTTGAACGAAATGCAATATGCCCGATTGTGAACTACAAGGCACAATAGATGGAAATACTGGCAGAAGTAAAACAAGCAAATCAAATACGGCATGGCAATTAAAAGCAACGCTGACCAGGCTCGCACTCGCTCCAACCTCAAATTCAATGCAAACAGAGAGTAACTAACAACAACAACAACAACTACAACAAACAAAAAAAAACGTGAACAACAAAAAATAGAAAATGAAAACAACAACAAAAAAAATAATTCAAAATAAATAAATAACCAAATGACCGAATAACGAAAACGCTTAAATTTTGGCATGGCAATTGAGCATTTCGAAATGTTGGCCGAGTAATTTTTTCGTGCTTGCCTGATAAATGACAAAAGGCGCCCCATTTATTAACCTAAACTACAATTATGGCTGCCTGACCGCACGCTGACCACAAGCAGTCAGCAGTTAGCAGTCAGCAGCCAGTAGTTGGTAGTCGCTAGTCGGTAGTTGGTAGTTGGTAGGCAGCCAGCACTGGCAGCCGCAGCAGCAGGATTAGACCCCCGGCACCGACTCCATTTCCATTCCTACTTCGAATCTGACTCTGAGGCACTCTGCATGCCAAATGGCAAAGCATTAACTGCCATTAGTTGTGGGCTGACTGCATGTGTGTGTGTGTGTGTGTGTGTGTGTGTGTGTGGTGTGTGTGCTTGTGTGTGTATAATGCGAACTAAGACTGTGGCAGCTGATGATGCGGCATGCGGCTCAAACTTTTCCACTTTGCAACTATTTCAAAAGTAAAGCGAAACTTGGCCAGCCATACCAACGCGTCAACCCTCCAAAACCGCCCTCATCCCCCCCTCCCCCCCTCCCCCGCTCACTCTGCACACTGTCAACGCTTTATGGTGCCAGCATAACTGACGTCGATTTCCAATGCGATTCATGTCTGCTGACCCACTCACCTCTCACCCCCCACCCCCCCTCGCAGCCCTCACCCGATTCTCAGAGCTACCCGCTGCCTGGCTGGTGCCTGCTGCATGATTTATGATTTTGCCAAAAGTATTTCTGTGGCCAGCAAGCCTCGAGCGGGCAAGCGTTCAAAGTTGTCTGCTCAAATCATTTTAATTGAAAAAAATTACACATGAGCGAAGCCAAAAAAAAAAAACAAAAAAAAAAGAAAGAAAAATCGTAGCAAATGGCAGAAAATCAGCCAGCGTATAGCGAAACTTGAATACACTTTACGGCATTGTGAGAGAAACAATTATTTGTGGTTCACACTTGGCCTACTTCTGACAAGCGTTATGGCTCTGACGTACTCTGAACAACTTGAAAGTGAATCAAGAATTATAATTAATTTCTTAAAAGAGTTTACAACAAAACAGCACATTTTGTTATTATTTATTAAGGGAAAACATTGAGTTAATATAATAATAAGATTTATTAAAAGTCCAAATTCTGTGCAAATCACAAAAAAGCTTACAATTGGATAGAGCAGCAAAATGTATCCACCGAGTACACGTGTACATCTCTGCACTAGCTGGTATGTGTGTGTGTGTATGTGTGTGTGTGTGTGTGTGTGTGTTTTATGCAGGAGCCAAAGTTATGCCCTTCAGCTGAGCAAGGTTCACAGTGGGCTTGACTTTGTCTAGGGTGTGGGTCGCATGGCCTGTGCCCGGTCTCCGGTCTCTGGTCTCTGGTCTCTGGTCTCTGGCAGGGGTCTGCGACTGGTCCTGAGCCAGGGCCAGGGCCTGGCACGTTCACTAGCTACCGGAAATGTCCATTCACTTGCATATTAACAAAGTTCCGCACAGGCAGCGATGTCGGCGCTGCTCGGACGGCTTGCATATACTTGGCAGTACTTAATAAACTCCCGGGACAAACACACACACACACACACACACACACATACATTCAGAGAGAAAGAAAATGACGAGCAGATGGACAGACTGTACGTATGAATATGTGTGTATGTGTGTGTGTGTGTGTGTGTGTGTGTGTGTGTGTGTAGCTAGGAAACGGGCCAACTAACTTACTCGTACATCATATGGAGACGGGCATGGGGAAACCCGTCTCAATGGGGAGGGGGTGGGTGGGGAGTGGAGGGACGAGTGCAAGTCACAGTGTGGCCTTTAGAGTGGCCTTTCCATAGCATACAACTGTGCGACGGCCGCCTGTGGCGCTGTTAGCTGTGGCTCAACATAACCGAAACAGGAAAGTATTTCGAAGGCACCGGAAGCCGGAAGCAAGCAATAATTCAAATGAATTTCAAATCAAATCATTACTAAACATTTAGAAAGTATGCGCAGCAAGCTGCACACAACACCACAGGAATCTTTTACCCACCAACCCACCGACCCACCAACCCACCAATCCTGCACTGAACTTGGACTGCCAAGCGGTAGCCTTGAAGGCCATTGAGTGCCTTGGAGCACCTTGAGCCTGTCCTACCTTCAACTTGCAGCTGCAGCAGGTGGTAGGCAGTGGGTTCTGGTCGTGATTAATTTCTATTATTACGACAGTGATTAGGGCCACTTACAGGCTCATTACAGCCATGAGCGGCATAAGGCACATACCAACAATAGACACAGGGACTGGTACACTAAAAAAAAAAACCAAATAGTACCGAAACTAGTAATATCGTCGAGCGCAGCTCAACTTATTTTTCATATTCTCTCTCTCTCTCTCTTCCTCTCTCTCAAATTTGAAGGCAATTTTATTTTTCTGAGTGTAGTCGCGCATTTATCAAGCCATTGGACACCACATGCAGCGGCCGTTTGTCTTGCACTGGACCAAGCCAGAGCCCATGCAACTAAATCAGCATGCCCAGCAACTGCATAAGAAACACCACTCGCAAATCCAGTAATAGAGCTGCAGGCAGGTGCAGTGGCATAGGCAGGGGCAGCTGCGTCGACAGCGCAAACGACACGTGGCCAGTATAAAAACTTTATTGCTCTGCAAAACTCGACACTAAACGAGAATAATATATTTTGTTTGCAGACCAAGCCAGTCTAAAGGAAAATTAAAAACAAAGTATATATTTATCAGTTAAATGGATAAAATACATAGTTGACCGATTTACTATGGAACAATTTTTACGCTTAACCAGCAGGAACCTAAAATATTTTTTTAATTAACTTTTTTTTAAAACTTACCAAATTTCAAAATGGATACTAAGCTTAAACTTCAAATACCTCTAAGCTAAAGAAAAGACTGTGAGAAATCGGTTCAAAGTTTGCTTACAAAAAGTCAACCATGTAAAAGTTAAGACGATTTTTAAGACGTTTTTTAGCATGGCTTCGTCCCTAAATTATAACTGGTTTTAAATTCCATCGTTCTTGCACTAATAAGCTTGTTCTAATGGTTTCAATTACACATATAATAGACCACAATAATATTAAATAAATAGGAATTAAATACAATGATTTTCAATAAATTAGAATAAATTCAATTTTCAACCTACTTCATTTTTTGATTATATTTTTTTTTTTGCGGATTTATCCAAAGAAGCCGACTGTACGAATATTTCAATAAAGGTTCTACCCCATTCCATAATTATCTTATTATCCACATATGACTTTCTATATGTTTTCACTATTTGTAGACGTTCGCCAGTTGAAAGCATAGCTGGCATTAAATGTTTACAGGCGTTAATAAAAAATTCGTCAAATAAATAAATAAATTATTATTTTTAATAGGTTTACAAAAAAAAAAAGTGGTTTTTCAAAAAAAAATCTTGCTGCTTATGCATAGGGCTGGGTAGCCGTGGGTTAGCCGCGATTGGGACGCACGACGAAAACTTGGGGCCGCTTGCCCTTGCCGCCCTTGCCGCCCTTGCCTTTCTTGTTGCCCCTGCGGCGGCGTTTACCATTAGTCTTGTTAACGACGATTGGTCGCCGACGCTGCTGTACTCGACGGCGCTTGCCACCCGCGGGACGCGTGCGCTGTGCGATACCCTGGGAAATGGTTTGTGACAGCAGACTGTTGATCGGCGACGAGCCATAGATTACCTGATTGATGGCAGCCTGTTGGTTGCTAACACCAGATCCGGTGGGTGATGCATTGCCATTGGCCAAATTCACATAGATGGCGCCATTGCCCGTTGCCGAGCCTGTGCCAGCACTAGTGCCTGTGCCCAAGCCAGTGCCCGAACCAGTACCCAAACCAGTGCCCAAACCAGTGCCCACACCTGTGCCCAAACCAGTGCCAAGTCCTGTGCCAGCACCATTCGTACTCGGAGGCCGCAGCTGCTCCAGTATGTCTTGTTGGTTTGTAATATACTGATTGAGCGCAGAATTAAGTCCATTGCTGCCGCCGCCGCCGAGACCACCTACACCATTCAGGCCGCCGAGACCACCTGCACCACTCAGGCCGCCGGCAAGGAAACGCAGCTGTCCGTTCTCGTTGCCATCCTTCACATAGAGACCGGCCAGACGAGACGGGGAGTCCTCGGCGGCACAAGTTGTAAGAAACAGCAGCACTGAGGCCAGCAGCGTCCATATGTAAACAGCTCGGATCATTGTCGATGGGTTGACTGGCTTGGCTAAGCGACTCGCCGGCTTTTATAGTAGATGGAGGCGCCTCAAGTGCGTAATGAGTGAATGATATGCCAAAAAGTTATATCAATTGATATGTGACCCATTCCAAATTCACGCTTTCTTCGCGTTCATTGATTCTTTGTGACTCGATTTATGGCAAATACTCATATCATTGTATTCCATTTGGTTTTATAGAAAGCCGCTCAGAAAAGCCCTCCGGGCAACATTTCAGAGCTGGCTTTGCTTTCTAAACGTGTCAAGTACATAATCTAAGCATATTGTTTGCCGAAGATCAACAGCCGATCGTCGAGTCGATCATCATCAGAACAGCCCAACACATACGCAACTCAACTCGATTCAGAGCTGATTTGATTTCAGTTTGTCAAGCATTTTACACAAATGAAAATGAAAATAAACTGAATACTAGACAAGCGATCTGATATCTGGGAAAGATGCAGATGACCGATTTGTAGCAGTATACTTAAAAAAATAATAATTTTCGTGTCAAAGATAACTCACATTATTATTCGGAAAGTATATTTCTAAAACGGAACATTTTTTTTTGTTTGTATAAATGATCGATTTATTTATATGTAATTAAAAAATGTAATCGAATAGCCTTTCCCCTAGGAGGGTCAAATGGTTGGCAAGTTGTTGGATTATCATATGCAAACAAACTTAATAACGATTCTAATTAAATTATGCGACACTTGCAGTTTTCGAACGGCTGCGGCCCACTGTGCCTGAGTGCACCGCAAAGTTTGAGAGGGTCAGAGTGTCAGAGTGAGAGGGAGTGAGAGAGAGTGAGAGAGAGTGAGAGAGAGAGAGTGAGAGAGTCCGCCTAAGTTTAGCGAAAACGACAGTTGCTGACGACTGCCTGGCGGGGCTGTTGAAATAAATTTTCACTTATGCCACCAACGCACACAACACTGAACCAAACACACACACACCCACACACACACAAACACATACACACACCCACACACACGCACACACACACACACACGCATACATAGAGTACTCAGATGGGGTGCGTCGTTTACTTGGCAATGCAATTACAGCCGCTAACCGCGCGTGAAAATAGCAACAGAGCAGTTGCAACAACAGGAACAACTGCCACAACTGAACAACGTTGCCTGCAACTGCGAAGCGGCTTAAAACGGCAAAATGACAATTAACAACAGACGGCAAAGCACGGAAAGCGAAGACGCGACGCTCAGCGTTGAACAGTCAGCGCCATATCAATGACAGGATGCACAGCTGGCAGCATGGCATAGCATCAACAGCAGCCTTACGCACATTAACAGGATTCAATTTTTAAGCAGCCAGCACAACCCCCATCCCCGCAACCAATTACAAACCGTTAAAGGAAAAACCACAAGCCCTTCATTTCCACGTGCAATGGCAACAACGAAAATGTGTCGGGCAATAGAATGCCAGTCAAAGTTTTGCCCTCATCTACCTTTGGCAGCGTGAAAGCACCAGCCAGCACCAGCTCCTCCTCATTTTTCCGTTAACCCCACACACAAATGCTGTTTGCGACACAACAAAAAGCAGTTTGGCCAAATGGGTAAAATTGCAAGGAATTTTAAGTGGAATTCCATGACATTTTAATAGTGTTGCCGATTTGGGCACACTCAAATGCAGGCGCCAAATGGCACAAACTTCTACAGTTGGTTGGCGTTGCAACTCGTGATCCTCTTTATTTAGCAGAACTCCGAGCAGCGACAAATATACACACATATCGCCTGGAAAGCAAACAGCTTACTTCGATTGCAATCGAAAGCTTACACAAATACTTCTATTTTAAAGGAAAAACAAGTAAGAATGATATAGTCGAGCGGGATTGACTCTGGTTCTTATTGCTATCGAAAAGATATGCGTATCGATATTTTTGCCAAGTAAAGGCAGTTATCGATAAAATTAAATAAACTCGATCTTCGCATGTTATAAGAGAACTTGTATTCCAATTTTTAAGTCTCTAGTTGTTATAGTCTCTGAGACGAACAGACGGGCATGACTATATCGACTTATCTGTTGTAATGATCAAGAATACATATGTATCGAAGATGTGTCCTTCATACTGGTACAAAACCATTATGCCCTTTCATTCATGAATGGATTCAGGATATACAAATTGGATTTACAACATGCCTTGCAATTGTGTAGATTTTAGTTGGTTAGCTTTCGAAAGCCTTTCATTTATACTGAAGTATAATATAGTACTGAAGCTTCCGTAAGATCAGATGACCTGCAAGCCATTGAAAACATTTGCATAATTTCTTTGCCACAAATCCGCAAATAATCGAACTTACTTGCAAAGCAAAAACATGTGTGTTTAATATAATATTGTAAATGGAAAATAAACGAAAATTTAAAGCTGGTGTTTTCCACAAATGCGCTGTCCAAAAATTGGAAATATATGAAAAGGGTAGAACGCATTATGGAAATGGCTTCTCAGAGTATATTTTATAAAAATCGGAGGGAAATCTTTAAGATTATTTCTAGTTATTCGAGTTTACAATTTCGGTAACTTTGGTATCTGCGTGACAGTAATTGTCAACATGGCACGTGATATCAATGCATTAACGGAAGTGTTTTCTTTCCTATTGCCAGGGGTGGATTGCTGTTAGATGTGACCGATCCAAAAATAGTGACGGAAATGTAACAATCTATGCTTAGAGATCAATAATCGCTCCCAGCAGTGTTCCCCTCGCTTCAGGTAAGCCCTGCCACATTGAATAATGTTGCAAGCCACAGTCATAAAAAGGCGGCGTTAGCAATAGGGGGGGATAGGTACATTGAGGGAGGGAGTAGCCGTTCTACTCGGCTCCACTCTTCAAATGACAAACAGACGCAGCAAATAAATAACAAGAATCAGGGTATTGTGAGACATTTTACGAACGCTTTATGTGTTTTTTTTTTTTTTTTCATTTTGTGGCAGGGGTAAGGCGTAGGGAGGGTGAAGAGCCTTACCACTTAAGTCGCTGGCATTCACAGCCCTGCGGGCGACAAATTAACACACACACGCAGCAAAGGAGGAACAGGAAGCGGCTGCTTGCCCCCAAAAGATAAGAGAAAATGCATCGAAGATCGGAGTCGAACAGAGCCAGTCGAATGGATCTATTTTCAGCAGAGCAGAGACAGTCACATGTTTTGGGTGCACATACATACCCGCACATACGTATACGTGTGCGTATAATAGGGAGCATAGGGGGCGGCTGAGCGATCAGCTTGCCATGTCGCACGTTTATTAATTGCAGCCGACGATGATGCCGACGCGCCCAGACGAACATTTGACATATTTAATGCGAAAAACGAAAACGAAAACGAAAATGAAAAAGAAAAAAAATATATAAAACAAAACCAATCCAAAGACAGAAAGAAAGCAAGAGGCGAACGGGACTGTCGTGCAAGGTGGGGGGCGGGGTGGGGGGCTGTGGAATGAGATATCTATTTTTGGGTCAAAATGCGGTGCAAGGCGAGACGTTGACATAGGCTGGAAATTCTTCGTCAACTGCATCTATTTCTGCCCGAATTTCTGGGTGCCAGACATCAGAAGACATCAGACAGTAAACAGTCGACAGTCGACAGTAGACAGCAGGCAGCTGACGCCACATAGGGCCCCCAAGTCCACACAAGTCCAAAGCCCCAGGGGCCAAAGTCTGAGCAAAAGCAAATGCAAGCAAAGCAAATAATTCCCCGTACTCTCCACACATACAGTTGAACATGCCTATAGCAAAGTTGCACGAGATCAGAAAATCTCTTCATTATAACTATGAGAAACGCAATCGCAAATGCTGTTCAGTTAAAGTCAGTTCATGACGGGGAGAGCTCTATTGTTATATTTACAAATAATCATCGGTGGTTCAATATATGATTCCAAATATAAAGCAATATGAACAAGATTTTAGGGGCAGAAAGTATAAAAGTTAAATAAAGAGCTTATTTATTAATTTATTTGCATTTTCCAGTTTTAACACAGTTATGAGGGTAAAGCATTCGCTACGAAGCTAAGAACTTTGCTTAACTTAATGACTCAAAGCCATATTAGAAATTGAATCGTATTAAAATTGAAATCCGCTTTTGATATGTTGCACTCGAAGGGGCTTAAGACTGTGATTACTTTTTTATGTGCCTTTTGGCAGGCACAAGGGGTGGGTGGATGTCCTTGTGAACTTAGCCAAGTGCAAAAGTGAAGCAAATAACGGCGGGCAGAAGACACTATAGGGAAGTTCGACTGTACGTACATATTTTGCTGTCTGGATAACGGCTTCTGTGTTTTCCTTTGTCTGGGGACTTTACTTTTCAGACAGATGAAAATAAAACCATCCCGGACTGCATTAGCAACATCTTGTCATCAGTAATCGTATCGAGTGTAAATATATGGTGAATATAAAGATTTCATCCAGTTAGCAGCAAGAATGGGCTTAAAGTTTGAATTCCAGTAGTCTTTAAGCACTTGCCAAAAATAGTTTAAAAATAAATTTCCGGATCTGCACTCTAATAATTATAGATAATGATAATATTTGGTTTTCTATCTCTAAAGGCGTAGATTTTGTTTCATTATCCGTTAATTCCGTAGCTCTGAAGAGTACTGCGAGTATTGCAAGTACTTCACACTATCGTCATTAATTGTGAGTTGTGGCATCTGCCAGTCGCAGTTGCCTTTGCCACTTGTGGCAATTGCCATTGAGATGACTTATGCTTTATTTTGGGACCATGTTAGGCGCACCCACCTAAACGTAGGCGTCCCATTTGCAAGCTTGCTGGGCGAGACACAAAACATCCAAAACATGAAAATCAAATATCATCTTGCAGACACAAAAAGCAAAACCAAACACTTTTTGGCAATTAGTGCAGTGCATCCTGTGGCTCTATACCCTAATGTCCTACGTGTCCTGTGTCCTGTGTCCTGTGCCCTGTTCCCTGTGTCGTTTTGTCGTTGATGGATGCGGACGGATGCACTTGAGGGCGTGCCGGAGTCAAAACCCGGCCAGCATCATACACTTGAGGCGCATCTAATTTAGTGGGCGCCAAAAATGAGGGCTTCTCCGCATGTGGCCATCAAATGCGAGTTTTATGTAAATGTCCTGCGCTCAAGTGGGCCGGCCATGCACTTATCCTTTAAGATACTGGCCAAGTGCCTTTTGCGTTTTTCAGCACAGCCAACAAAAAAAAAAAAAAAAAAACAAAAAAAGAAAATCCCAAATGAGCTAAGGGCACTCGGACAAACGCAATCGCAATCGCACTCGCACTTGAGTGTCCTCCACATTACTTTACTTGACTTTTTCATTTTGAGGTCTCGCATTACAGAGGCGGTCAGGAAGGGCACAAAAGGATAATGACAGGCTGCATTTCGTTGCTTACATGTCAAGCGATGAGATCGCTCTCAGATTTGTTCCAATGCTAAGTTCTTGGCATCAATTTCAATTCTGCGCGATTTCCTTTGTTGAATACTCTGTAAACATTCAAATTGTGTGGAAGGCCTTAATATGCTAAGAAGGCATCATAACTTTTCGGTATTGGAATTAGCATATAATCAAATTTTTTATTTATATTACTTATTTATTTATGTAATTTTTAATGCATATGTTGATCAATTTAAAAATCTTTAATTTCTATCATACATTTTGCTCCGACATTCTCAGAAAGAATTTAATATCCAGAAACCATAATCAGCACGTAAACCGAGCCATTATTATAATAACTAATCAGCATCAACAAAGCACCCGATTTTCCTATTGTTTGTCATATCAGAATGGCGATAATTCTCTGCTAATATGCATACGGGGTATTACCAAGTCGAGCACGTCTGACTATAACTTTCTTAGTAATTCTCATCATTCTTATCATTTTTTTCCGCTTTTTTTTTGTAGCTGTAATTTGAGTCGCAACTTTGTGCTCTTGTTAGCATCGCTTGCCCTCATTTTGCCTTTGCTGCCCTTGGGCCTCGGATTTCCTTTGAATTGGCGCCGGTCGCTCTCTCTCTCTGAGTCGGAGTCAGATACAAAGTCAAAGTCAGCGATTATTGTTTATTTGTTTGTTTTGTCAACATTTGGTCGTCATCGTTTTTCGGGTTTTTCCCATTTTTTGAAGTTGTCTACGGTTACGCACAATTTTTCCAATGAAAGTTTCCGTTTCAGTTTTTATATGGAAAGTGCTCAAGAAAATGCTCTCACTCTTCTTGCGATAGCTGGGAAATGCAACTCAATCAAATACGCTTAAGATGCCAACTTGGCAACTTGTGTGGCTTTTCTCACACATTTTTCACGCTAAACCGCCGCCTTGGTCAACATTGATCTCCCCCTCATCATCATCAGCCTAGTAACAGAGAGAGAGAGAGAGAGAGAAGTCCAAGTCCGAGCTGAGACTGCCTCTGACTCTGTCTCTCGTTGTGTGTGGTTTGCTTTATTGGCTTCGGCCACCCGCTGGGCGGCCCTTCATTTGTCATGGACTGCATCCGTTCCGCTGTTGTTGTTTTTGTTGCGGTTGTTGCTGTTGTTGCTGTTGTTGCGTAATGAATTTGTTTTACCCAAATTGATCCAAAAACTACCACGTCTCAGTTTTCATTTCGTTTTTAATTTTGTACCCTATGTTGTTGTTGTTGTTGTTGTTGTTGTTGCTATTGCTGTTTTCAATAGATAGCGCTGCACGTGAGTTTTCTTTGGATTTTCATTAATGCGAGCCGTGGAAACTGAAGAGAGTGTGTAATTGATTTCTGTCTCATGCTGTACAGATATATACAAGTTAATTTATGTATTCTTCAATAAAATACAGTTTATTATTAAAGATTTACATATTCCTACATGATTCGAAGCATGACAAGCATACAATTAGTCTGTGCATAAGTAGAACTTAAGGTAAAATTACAACACTTTTTCTCTTGAATATGACGCAAATGTTGCAGAAGTATAATAAACAAAATGATTGATAAGGAAATGAGAGTGTGTGGGTGTGTATGCACTGTTTATCTATCTATCCTCTTCTGCTTGCAGCTCCTCTGATTTCCAAAAGACATAATTCGAGTGTAATCTGAGCTCCGAGCCCATGTTGTACATGAGTCTAAACGGCGCAATTGTAGAGCCCGCTGGTTATTTGAGTCTGCCAAATAGCGGATTCTGCAGAGACGCCGTGTCCAGCGATCTGAGAGTTGCTCCTGGTCTTGAGATGTTGATTGATGTCGATAGGCATTGGTTGTAGGCTCAGCTTTTTGCCGTAATTCGAAAGACAATTGGGTATCATTTCATGTGTTTTGATCGATTACTGCCAAATATTGAACTGTCTACTCTTATGTGATTATTAATTAATAATGTCAATTGAAATAATCTCGGCGTTGCTTTTGGCACATTAATGAGCGCCAAATCGATCATTATCACCGGAGAAGCGACGACATCAACATAATCATCACAAGCTTCGCCGCAAAACGCCCCCAAAAAAAAAGAAAAAAAAAAAAAAAAACAAATACGAAAAAAAATAAAACAAAACAAAACAAAAAACCCAAGCAGCTCGCAATAATCTTGAAATTGTGGGCAGCTAATTTGGAGCACTGATTTGGTAATTTGCTATGGGACTCCATTGTTTTTTTTTTTTACTTATTTATTGTTTTTATTTTTTTTGGTTTGTTTTTTTTGGCTGTAATTCAGTTCTTTTGGCTTATGTGCAAATTAAGTTTTATTAATTTAATTTTTTAACGAGCTGTGATCGGCTCAGAGATTTATACCGAACAGCATTGATCATAATGTCGGCGTCGGCGTCGGCGTTGTCTGCTCCCAAAAAAAAAAAAAAAATAAATAAAAAAAAACTAATTTATTGAGACATTTTTCTTTTTGGAATTTCTTCGGTCTGCTAGGCAGCTATTTATTTTGAATTTCATGCGTAGAAGGCTTTGTAATGATCTCTGATGAGGTGTTTATGAGCATGGTCCAGCATTTTGCATTAGTCATGCCCATTGTGGCGTCTTCATGGGGGCGTTGACTGTGTCGGTTGTTGGTTGTTGGTTGTCGATTGTCGATTGTCGGTTTGCTGCTTGTCTGGTTGTCGGCGTTGCTTTGTTTTTTTTTTGTTTTTTTTTTTGTTTGCCTATCTATGGCAGTCATTAGACACTGGGCAACCGCCTCGATTTGCTATGCCCGAAGCCAAATGAAATCGAAAACATCGAAAGCCTCGAAAGCATTAAAAAATCATGCATTTCTGACTGCTCAGAGAGCATTGTAGGATTATTCCTCAAGTCAGACGAGAAAGTAAAAAACATGTTGGTTCAGATTATCCATCGATATTATTTTAAATTTTGTATAAAAAACAATGTCCATATACATACATATGTATACATACTTACAAGGTAAAACTCTCCTGCGATGGAATAAATTCAAAGCAATTGTTTTGTGACAGTAAATAAAGTAATTTTGAAATTGCTATATTGTTAGAGCATAATTAATTTTGCAAATGCCAAAAACGAATCAAAATGTGCACATTTAAACTATCTATTTGAAAGTGTCAGCTGTATTTGATATACATATGTATATGCACCGACTTTATCCATTTGTGGCAATTAAAAATCATTTAATAGCCGTATCCACTTCTGGCACGATTAAAACACAATAAATTTGTTCTGTCAAATATATTTTTATGTTCTTCTTGTTTTAATGCCCACTTCCGTCACTCCAGCTCTAAATATACGCACAATTTTATGATGCGATCCCTTTCTGAGCAGAATGGAAATGGAAAACAGCTGAAAAAGTTTAAGGGCCATACTTTATGACACTTCCTGTTCTGAGGTCGCAAAGTCAAGACTTAGGGCCCATAATAAAGTAATAGGTAATTATACACATTTCTGACTACGGCTCTGAATCCGAATCTGTTTGCATATTGCTTAGATTACACAAATTTCACATTCCTCTCAAATTATTCCTGTGGTCTTTGCTGCTTTTGGGGCATACTTTATGTTATGTTTATTCCTTATTGTTGTTGGCTACGCTGCTCTCTTATTTTTGGGTTGGCTGCCTCTTAATGTGTCACCAGGCGCACATATATATATTAAAACTTCATTCATTTTGTGGCCGCCGTGAGGAGGAGGACGAAAAGGACACGGGCAGAAGCAAGACACAAGGCACAGTCGCGCACTTACTCAAACCTGATTCGAGAACTAAACCAGATATTGTCCTGGATGAATGATGCCAGAATACTCGTTGTTGTGCCGTCAACAACAGCGACACCAAAATGCCAGAAATTAGATGAGCTCCATTCGCTGCAGTGACGTATCCATCCATCCATCCATTCCAGTCATAGAAACCAGCAGAAGCTGGAGCTGGAGCTGGAGCTGGAGCTGAAGCTAGAGTTGGAACTGGAGTACCAGCCAAGTCCATCTGTCAAACATCCTGCCCGGTGACAGCTTATGTGGCCTTTTATTGTTGTTGTTCCTCTTCTTTGTCATCATCAGCTTATTTTGGGGTGGGTTTCTTGATGATGTTGTCGTTTTGTTTAGTGTTGGGTTTGAGACTCCAATTGGGAGGCGGATGTGGATGCGAGTTGATGCTTCACTTTTTTTTTTTTTTTTTTTTTTTTTTTTAGAGAGGGCATGTTAATATATGAGCTCATTTCGCTATGACTGCCGCCGGCTGCTACACACCTACCCCCCCCCCCCCCCCACACACCCTCTGCCTCTACCTGGCTATGGAACATATGTGGCCTTTTATTACTATTGTGATTACGTGTAAGTGCAGGAGTGGGGAGCGGGACTGAAAAGAAGACGAAAAGAAATCGGAGCCACAGCTGGCAGCTGCAGTGCCCCCAGCCTATTCCTCACTGCTCCACACAGGCTACCCTACATCGATCTTCCATTTTTCGCTCCGCACATCGCATTATGCTAATCATATTCATTAGCGTGCATTCGAAAAACAACAACAAATTGCTGGAAAAACAACAGCAGTAATCGCAGCTCCATTGATATCATTGTGAATTTAATGTGAAAACTAACAGATTTATTATGCACTAATAAGACTAGCTGAAAGTATAGTTAAATGTCAGATATGCTATATTAAATGTTTGGCAAACAATGCAATAATTAAAAACTGAGTATTAGATTTACATTAGATTTCAGATAGATTTAAATGGTCTTATTTCGAACTCTGAGTTATCTAGACGATACGTTTTATTACTTACCCCATCCGTTTATTGATTTTAAAAATATAATATCCAATTAATTGAATGCTTAAGTGTTATTTGCAGCCAGTGTCATTCGAGCATAAGCCAATAAATGCCGCCAGGACAAAAGTCTGGAGCTGTTCTCTTTTTTGTTAAACAACTTCGACGTTGTCGATGTGCTCATTGATAATCATAATCAAGCTAATGATGCGGCAGACGATAAGCTGCTGCTGCTGCTGCTGCCCCAAATCGAGTTCCAGGTTTCTAGACTCTTTCCCCACTCCGCCATGCTCTGCCGAAGCATTTAATAATGATGTAGAACTTGACCGATGGGTCGAAGCTGATCGCATTGAAGTGACGATATCTTCAAATGGCTCTAACATTCCCCAGTGACCTGTCACACACACACAAACAGGCAGATGGAGAGAGAGAGAAAGAGTGAGAAATTGAGAGAGAGGGAGAGAGAGAGGGAGAGACAGAGATTTGCTGGTAAGAATGGTCGGCGGCTTCTGCTGATACTTATCCGACGCAATTATCTATCAACGCATCGGGAGCAGGGCTAGAGAAAAACGATTGGCTCATCGAATGAGGGACCGGCAGACTGTGGAGATTTGTGTGGCCAGCTTGTGGCAGTGGCAATGGCAATGGCAGTGGCAGTGGTAGTGGCTATAGTAGTGGCAGTGGCAGTGGCAGTGGCAGTGGCAGCTCTAGACCCAGTTGGCTAATGAGTGCAATTTGCTTCTGTCTTGGCTACTAAACGCTCGCATTAGTTTAGATAAATAGCTTAATTAATACATTTTGTGTACCCAGCAATGGGCGATGGCCGACGGCCACAATTACAACAATAACGAGCAGCAATTATTACCCTAATGGCATTATTTGCTTTGCCCACAGCCAAACCACACAACTAAGCACCATTGCACTGTGAGAAGTGCCTCCTCCCAGCCGTTAAGTGCTGCATATTTGCACTTGTCAAAGGTTAAGGGCCATTCACCCACCCCCTTGCGCCTGGCAAAAGTGCTGATAATTATATATTCATAAAGAATAATCATTTATAGTCTTAAGAGAACACAAAGCACTTTCGACTGCAACATATCAAAAGCGGATTTCAAGCTAATTCAACTCAATTACTAATGTGTCTTAGCAACACTAATAACTAAAGCAGCCTTTGAGCAAAGTCCTTCGAGTCCTAGCGAAATGCAATTAAGTTATAAGCTATTGACTTTATCTACTTTATACCCACAAAGTCAAAGCGGAACTGATTTTTGCTTGGAATTAAATATTAATCAAACAGTTCAAATCTAAATTTCAAGTAATTATAAATATTCCATTTTTCAGAATGTGATAGTAATAATTATATATATATGTATATTTGAAGAGCTCGAATCAATTTGCTTTGGTTATTGGAAAATTTGTCATGTATTAAGCGCCACATAAGTTAAGTACAGTAGAACAACTGATTAGTGCACACGTGTCTAGAATTTTTCCGCTGTTTGCGCTTCACTTGGAGTCGATTGATTCACTTGCAAATGGAGATCAGCTCTTGCTATCGTCATGTCTCTAATGACAGCTTACATGAGCCGGCTCAATGGATCAAAGAGGCGCCCTGTGCACCAATTTGCGTCGCTCTGTCCCACTGTTTGCCACAGACTGAGACCAAGATTGAGACTAAGACTGAGAATGTCTCAGACTTGTGTGGCAGTGTGCTTATTGTGTGCTATTGTTGTTGTTGTTGTTGTTGCTGTTGTTGCTGTTGTTGTTGTTGGTGTTGTTGATGTTGTTGTTGTTGTTGTTGGTGTTGCTGTTATTGTAAATGGGTCTCAAGGCAATCGGGCGTGGAGGAGTCTCCTCGATACTGGATACGGGTGTCTGTAGTCAAAGCAGCTGCCGTTGTGGATAATAACGGGAAATATTCTATATCGAAATTTGTAGCGCCTTTTATCGTTGGCAACTTTGAAAAGTTAGTCACTTGGCTGTGTGGCACAGTGGCACTCCCCTCCCTCCCTCCCACTCACCACTGTGTCGGGGCTTTCACGTAATTTTTCATAAACATAAAAGTTGCCTGGGGGTGTTAGGTGCCTGTTGTGGGTGGTGCTTTGGGTTGCACACGGGCCGCTTATGGGTTTTGCAAATGGCAGCGGAGCAACCACAGAGTGTAGCCTCCTGCATATTGTATTTGTATTTTGTGATTTTAATGCGGCATTTTGTGGCAAGGTGTCTCTTGCTCTCACTTGCTCACACTCTGGCACACACTCAATGCGTGTGTGTATATATATATATATATATATGTGTGTGTGTGTGGGTGTGTGGGTGTGTGTGTGGGTGTGTGGGTGTGTGTTAGGTCTCAACATTAGCAGCCAACGCAAAAACATTTTATGACATAATTGTGTTGTTGTTTCACAAAAGGTAAGCGCCTGTTTCTTGCTCCCCATCGCTCTATTCCTATCGCGCTGTTGAGGAGACAATCAACATACAACTGTGAACTCTGGCATCGATGACCCAGCAGCAGCAGCAGCAGCAGCAGCAGCCCGCCACAGATTTACATACTTAGTCGTACTTAAACAAGGTAAAAGAGAAGAACCTGGGCTCAGTTGCCATTCTGTTGGCTTTTGGTATTCGGCTCATGTGGCGCATTTGTTGCGTTCCTCGGTGAATTGTAATTACAGGCATGTATGTAACCTAATGAACGAAGCAACATGTGCCTCCATTCGACATTTTCCCATAATCCCCCCTCAAATGCCCCCTTCCTCCTGCTCTCTTTGTACGCTCCACGCTTCCATTTCACATTTGCTTATGAGTAAGTGGCGAATGCTGTAAAATAAAGCACAAACAAAAACAAAAGACCAGCTACTTCTGTTGGGCGGGGCTTTGTCTTCATTTTATTTTATTTATGTATATTTATATATATATATATATATATTTATTTTTTTTTTTGTATTTTTGGGCGTAGCGACGCTGTGCATGCCCTCTAGCAAACATATTTTTTTTATTAAGCTAGAATTTTGTGCATAAGTAGATTGTAATGTATCCACATAGAAACATACACACACACACACACACACACACACACATACATGCAGCTCAGATATCTTCTCTTTTCTTTTGAAGGGCTATAAAATGTTAGTTTAATACAGCAACAAAAATAGTTTCGACTAAGGCATATAAGCTTCAGCAATCATACAAAGAGTCTTAACAAATAAAGCCCAATAAAAATAAAGGAAAAACAATCGATGTGATTTAAATTGGAAACTATGAGTCAGTATAGCAATATTGGTATTATAGCTCAACAATTGACTAGTTGTGGCAGTTAGGTTTTTCAAAAACCTTCTTAAAATCATATTTTAATGCGATTTTGAATGTATTTTACTCGCACAGCTAGTCTCGCATAGCCGCCGCTGACCAAAATATGAGTAGATCACATCTAGAAATAATGAAATGAAACTCAAGACGTTGTTTAATAATTAAAAAACCCAAAATTAGTTTAGATGGGCGCCCATCTTGTTAATAAAGACTATGACTGGCATTAATAAACGCATCATTATATGCTCACACACACGCAAGCTCATTAACAGCTCGAAATGCGTGCGACTGCTTGTGTGTGTGCGTGTGTGTGTGCGTGTGTGTGTGCGTGTGTGCGTGTGTGTGCGTGTGTGTGTGTGCATGCTTATTTGTGTCATTGTGTGTGGGTGTGAATAACACCTCATAGCCGCGCCAATTGCAGGTGTAATATTTCAATGTGTGTGTGTATGTGTGCGTGTGTGTGCGTGTGTGTGTGTGTGTGTGTGTGTGTGCTCGACTCTGCGTTGTGTTTGCAAATTTATATTTGTGCTTAGCTTAGTGGCTGGCAGGCAACAGCAACAACCACAACAAAAACATGCGCAAGAAGAAGCAGATCAAGTTGGCAACTGATGCCGCTTGGGTGCTGCAATAAATAGCTGAGTCGAGTTATGGCTGCTGCCACCGTGAAAGCGGCCGCCTAGCAGAAACCTGAAGGCAACAGTACAGCCGTACAGCCGTACAGCCGTACAGCCGTACAGCAGTGGGTGTATTATCTTTCGAATTTATTACCAGCAAATGTTATTTCTGGAACGTTAGACACACTTGCAACATCAATTGGGAGGCGGGGAGGCGGGGAGGCGGGCAGGCGTCTCTCATCAACGCCTTCATTAGGCGCCAAGTGGCTTACAGAGAGAGAGAGAGAGAGAGAGAAAGTGAAAGAGAGAGAGAGAGAGAGAGCTAGTCATTCCCTTCCCTTCCCCTTCCTATGTTCACCCACACACACACAGAGAGAGCCACAAAAAAACATCATTAAATTTACGAGACTTTGCTTGAACCTAATACAAAAGCAGCTGACTCCAGAACACTGCTCGCGAATAGGCCGGGAACAGGACGCAAAAGCAAAAAGCAAACAGATGCTAAAGGCCAGCGCGATTAGATGGTATTTAAGCACAGTCTCAAAAACCACAGCACAAGCAATGTCTGCATTATACAGATAGCAAAAAGAATGCAAAGGAAAAAGAGTGCAAAAAATAAAAGAAACGAAATATGGAAATATATTCAGCATGTTGAAGATAGTCGTGTATATCTAAGTAGACACATATTTTATTTGCCTGTCGATAAGAATAATGGCAATTTAAAAGTAAATCTAGAATATATTTTGTATTTTCGGTAAAAATAGAATAATAATTTATTAATAACTTAATTTTTATTAACTTTACGATTATTAATTATACGATTTATTTTAATTGACAATAAGCATGCAAAATAAAACTTTGTTCACCTCGACGCCTTCGGGCAACAAGAAAACAAATGCTGTGATATATTGGCAATATATAGAGGAAAACACATTTGAATACATAGCAGATTAAACAGACCTAAGCTAAAGCCAAAGTAGAACAGCACAAAGATACTTTAGAACTAGCAGGTGCAGTGGAAAAGTTACGGATGGAGGAGATAGTGACAATGGAGAACAAGGAGAGTGCGACCAATAGTAGTGATTGTAAAATACGATCGCTATTTATGAGAGTCTTTTTCGAGTATTTCACAATAAGAGTACAGTTTAAAGTTGAAGTTTTCATTTTAGTTGCAACGTTAAATGTCACAGCAAATAAATTGTTTGAGTATTTGCCACGTTTCTGTATCCGTCTCCGTATTTGTATTTATGTATTTGCTTTGCCGACAGCATTTCAGTTTAATGTCCTTCATAAAGTTCCTTCATTTGAGTTCATGTCGATTGTCTTTGCAAAATGATCAAAATAAAATAATAAAATGCAAGTAAATGAATTGAAATGCAAATAAAATTTTATTAACTTGCCCAGAACTGCGGTTACAGTTTACCAGCTCCCATTTCCCAGAGTTTATGCCATGTTCGCCAGAGGTGCCACCCCTTAGGGGCTGGGTGCGGGCAGCGGGCAGCGGGCAGCGGGTAGCGGGTAGCGGGTAGCGGGTAGCGGGTAGCGGGGTACAGCTGTTCGTTTAGGGTGCGTTAAATGTTAACACGAAACACGAAGCGAAGCGCAAAGTTTCGTGCCCAACGGAAAGCCATTAAGGCGACGGCGACGGCAAAGGCGTCATAAAAAATGTTTAATTCATTTAATGAATTTTCATTAAGACAACAAAAAAGCAAAACAAGTAAGCTGATAAAATCAGATACGTATACCAAACATACAATCAGATGTGCCTATGTACATGTAAATAAACAGTTCAATTAATCCGATATTTGACATGTACTTGACTTAATCAGTTCATCGAAATCTCTATCATTATAGCCTTATAGGTGATATTATGGTTTTGCATTAAAGTTTGTTACGCATTTAAGGACACTTCCTCGACCGAAAAATATATTAACACAACAATTTTAATAGAAGAAAAAACACATTATAGTTTGAGCATAAGATCCGAAATGGGTTATGGATAGCAAAAAACTCGAACTACAAGTTTGAAAAGAAAGAGGTAGAAAATTCCATGAATTTCTGGTCAGAACTGCAAATTTAAGTTGGCTGACTAACTGAGAAGAATCAATCTCAATCTCAATTACGACCAGCATTCTTCTACGATCAGAAAGAGAAGGAAGA
The DNA here is from genome assembly GCA_035041615.1 of Drosophila anomalipes. Classification (NCBI taxonomy): domain Eukaryota; kingdom Metazoa; phylum Arthropoda; class Insecta; order Diptera; family Drosophilidae; genus Drosophila; species Drosophila anomalipes. The sequence goes on from JAWNKZ010000254.1 coordinate 9,422,067, forward strand.
TTTGTTAATAAAAGTCTACAACGGCTGACATTAGTATTCCAAATTCAGACCCCTAAGGGCAAATAATATAAATTGTTTTTGTGCGGACTCTATCCTGTCCTAATGAACCTTGTGTTTGGCGGACCATATACAAGACCCATATTCCAGAATAGGACGCGAAACCAGCGCTTAATGAAACCCAGGACTCCAAAGAATCGATTAGCTGAGGACGAATTATGCTTGTCAAACTTAAGCTTGGGATCTAAAAGGATATTCATTTCATCAACACATTCGATTCGGTCCAGTTGTTTGCCATTAAGAAAATTGTTCTTGACAAAAGGCTTTCGCTTATAAAAAGAATTAATTATCACAATTAAGATTTATTCAATTTACTCGACACCAGCTTTCAAAACTATCTAAGTCAGTTTGAAGCCCTTGTCCAGTAAAAGAGTCAGTCGCGGACAGGCAAAGTTATACATCAGTATAACAAATATATAACAGAAGAGAGGTAATTTATAAATAACAGGGATATATATATGCATATGTATGTAAATATATAATTAAAATGTCGCAGTAAAATAGCGATTCAAATGCCTTTGATAATTTGTTAGCACTATAAACAGTTATTATAATCCATAGGAGATTGTAATCCGTACACACAACTTGAATTTAACATTTCTTAAACTATTGTTGGTATGAATATCTATAAGGGTTAGCAAATAATGATGGACTGAAAGTGTATAGTATTTATTTTATTTATCAAGTAGTCTTCATTTGAAACGTTTTGCAAGTACACCTAATATACATATGTATGTGTATATGGCCGACTTGCGATCGTCATCGCTTTTATTGCTTCCATTTCCAAGAGTCGAGCCTCTTTTCTCTCTTCTCAACCCTTCTCTTGGTCGAGTGATTTAAGTAGATTTCAACTGCTTGGCTGCGTGGGGCAACCAGCTTCATTTGAACTGCACCGCTGCCTTTCAACGGCAGCAACGGGTATCCGGCCTGAAAAGTTGCAAATTGGCACGCGCCCCTTCCTGTTGTTGCTTTTCCTTATACATACAAAATACATTTTTTCTCCTTTAGTACTAAAATGGCAAAAGGGTATAATGAAGTAAAAACAAGCCGATCTCAGAGCATATTCTATTGGAACTAGTGACTTCAGCTCTCGTACACCATAGCCAGATCATATTTCATCTTATCGACATTCAGCACAGTTCAGGTATACCGATACAAATCGAGAATTATTGTTAAACTAGTTATAATAATAATATAAAAACAGATCAGCAAGTCTAATATGTATTTAACAGCTGGGTTCAGGGTATCTCCTAGTTGGGCTGTCTCAACTAGAGCACTCCCACTTGTGTTTTTTCAATGGAGTATTAAATGTATTTATATTTTTTTAGTGTCGCATTTGCTAGTGGAATTTATTTAAAAGTGCAGCTCGCTCAATTTCCTCGAACAATTTGCTGGCCACTGCGCATTGGGAGCTGGGGACGACGGCGAAGAAAACTTATGGTGACGACTTTGAGGGCTGTGCTGACAAATATTGACGGCGTTATTCAAATGCTTGACAAAAAGGGAACATTAAAAAAATATATAAATATATATATATATATATATATATATATAGAGAGAGGTAGGAAAAAATAAATAAAAAAAATAATAATAAGGAAAAAGCTAAATGCCAGGCCAAAGGCAAATAGGAATAGTCGCAACGCGAAATGTGTGCAACAGTAAAATGAGAAAGCTGGAACAACCACAACACCAACAACAACAACAACAAAAACAACGGCCAACAAAAAGGAAACGAAAGCAAAGTAGGAAATTATGATATCATCTTTATGACGCCATTATGGTTTTACCACGCATGTCTGTGTGTGGGTGGGTGTGTGTGTGTGTGTGTGTGTGTGTGTGCCTCACTCATCCCTCAGTTGACATACTATGAGTAACAGCCTACACTCAGAAAAAAAATCGATCTGAAAAGGCAGCTCACCGCATTTTTTCAGAAAGCGAATTTCATATATTGCGGACAGAATTCTTATATTATATCATAAGATACACAACACATCTGATTGATTGATTTTTTGTCTTATTTGAAGCAATTTTATTAGTTTTTGGAATCCAGAAAAACTATCTAGTTTTGCAGAGCGACTTTGTTTCAATTTCAAGTTGATTTGTTTTTCTGAGTGTAGCTCCGCTAAACCGATAGCTTCAAGGTATATAGAGCGACGCTGTCATGGCGAACTGTTGTAAGTGTCACAGAGACCAGAAAAGGCAACACACACACACACACATACATCCTGACAGAATATGACAAAGTATGCAACAGTTTTGAGCAGCGCCATGTCAACAACTGTCCTCAGTCTGACCATGTCTCAGAGACGGAGGGACGATGATGGTTTATGGTATTACAGCTTATACAGCTAATACAATACTCTATCAGATCCGCAGCAAGATGTTGCTAAGCTGAAACTAAAATTGCGCATAACGTAATTCAAATTATGTATGTATAGTCGAACAATTTGTTTTAGCTAATATATGGTATGTCTATATTTTATTATGATCATACCACTCCCACTCCCACGCCCACTCCCACTTAAGTAGTGTAATTTATTTGTATAATTTATTGCTGAGAGCACAATAGAAATGAAATTGTTTTTAAATTAGGCCGATCAGCTGATTTATTTAAATAAAGCGGTAATTTGTAAAATGTCATAGTGTAAATATAACTTAATAATACATTCAATTCGTTTTCGAGTTCGTTCAACGTATTTAATATATAAATTGTGAGTTGATATCAGAATAAAATGCACTTCCGTCACGCGACTCGTGAGTCTGAGAAATCGAAAATGTTTTTTTTAAATACATATACATATATATAAATAAAAATTGATTGTTGTAAACGTGACTCAAATTGCGATAGTCGCTGTCATCGCTACTATCGATCATCTCTACTCAAACACATTTGAATTCTTTGTGGAACGGGAGCAGCTGCAGAGATATTGATAAGTGATAAATTGATATGAATAAGCGATTATGTAGTTTGATTTCGAAATGTAATAGCTCTTATTGGCTGAAAATGTATTTGCACTGCATATTTGCGGCATAATTAAGTCATACATACAACGTATGCAGAATGTCACCGATGGCTAATGTAGTCGCAGATGGCAGACCGAATGCTCTTTCAGGCTGCCACAAAATGGAAAATGCCAAATGCAAAATTGCAACTGTGATGTGTGAAATGTGAAAAACTGAACCTGAATGCAAATATGTAAGCATACGTACATATGTATATACATATGTACATATGTATATATGTATGTGTAGCAAGCGCAGTACGGCAGACAATCCAATGAATTGAAATGCAATTGAAATATTGCAACAGGCATTTGACGCAAGCGCTTCAAGTTGCAAGTCACTTCAGTTGCTGGCTTCACAATCTTGTGCCAGTGCTTGTTTTTTGTCTCTGAACAAATAAAATTAAAACTCATGCGAATATTGTGAAAATGCGCTTTTCCAATTAATAATAAATACACACATCTCAACAGAAACAACAAAAACAACAACAACTATATCGATAACGAATCAAATTGACAACACACTTATTTTTTCATATCTTATGCAGCTATATCTGTCACTCAAATTGACAGTTTTCGAAATGTATTGAAGCACTTTGTTGACATTAATTTGATCTGCTCCCGGAAATCAATAATCCATACTTTTGAACGATATTATTATTATCAAAATAAATACAACTGTTTTCACTCGAAAGACTGACTGACTGACTGACTGACTGACTGACTGTCTGGCTGATGATTGATAGTGTCCAGTGGGGCCTTAAAGGTATCAGGTAGTAAAATACATTTTGGTTAACAAATCTGTGTTTCTTACCCGATCTTAATGACATTTTTTTTTGCATTTGATCAATAATATATCTGGGTATACTCTATATCAATTGGTAACTTTTATTGCTTATAGCAAATCGATTTGTATCGATTTTCGCTAAATAAGACCATTTTTTTGCTGTTATGGTATTTGAGAACTTATATTTAAGTCTCTAGCTCTTATACTCTCCAAGATCCGTCTGGTGCACATACAGATGGCTGTTTATGCTTATCGAGTATATATATATATATATATATATATATATATACTTCCTTTTTCATACATACATACATACTTCCTTTTTCCCATTTTAAAAGGGGTTTAGTGGGTATAAAAAGTTCCCGTCATATCTTAAATGCAAAAGCTTTTAAATCTGACTTGAGCTCTAAAGTAAAACTTCATTCAAATTTAAAAATACGCTTTTCGCTGAAAGAAAGAAAGAAAAAAATAGAACCTGTTCATGTCTTATTTGAACTCTAGGCTGTACTTGAAAGAACTTTTTTTTTTGTGCGCCTTCCTTGTAACTAAGGAGGCTAATTTGTAATTCAAATGCTTGCCACAAGATGTTAGCTAAACCACGCCCACTGCCGGCGCCCCGCATGTCTAATTAAAGCGTGTGAGGCCTTGACCTTTGAACTGAGACAAGAAGCAAAAAAGTGCAGGCAAAATGAAAGAAATGTGGCAGAAAAATACCAAAAATAAAAAAAAAAGGACGAAAGAGAGACAGAAAAAATGCAGCCAAGTGGCGCCACAGCCATAAATATTGAAGCGGCAAATCGAAGACAGGAAGTGAAATATTTACGTTGACATCGTTCGCAATATGTTTTTATATGTGTTCATGTGGGCTATGCCCCAGCTACATACACATACCACGTGGTTAAGATCCCCATTACAGCTGAGTACAATTCAATTGGGGTGTGTGTGAGTGTGTGTGTGTGTTTTAAAGGGAGTGGGGCGCGATGGGGTGGGGTTGTTGTTTCAAGCGGCGTTATTGTTGTTGTAACAATTGTTCGTAAACGCAATTTCATTTGGCCTCCTGGCTAAAAGATTCTGACTATGTTTCAATACAATGACGATGATGATAATGAAGATGCTGATGAAGATGAAGATGATGATGATGATGACGATGATGATGATGACTCCCCCACTTGAATACTACATACATACATACATATGTACATATCTACATGCGAGCATTACAGCTGGAGTGTGAATCATTTCCGTTTGAATTCGGTTCATTGCATCATTTTCACATTAAATGTGAGTCGGGAGCAGCAAGGGAAGGGTTTGAGTGAAGGTGACGGAGATTGGGGAGGGAATTCAGCTCCTTAGGCTGCTAACTCCTGAGCTTCGGTTGGCTGCTTGGCTGCTTGGCTGCTTGGCTGCTTGACTGGCTGACTGGCTGACTGTCAGTCAGTCTGTCTGTCTGTCAGTCTGTGTGGGAGCTGGTCGCCCTCTTCTGCTTGATTGTGTTTTCCTTAACTTATTTTCAAGCGCAATTATTGACGTGTGCCCCTCCAACAATAATAACAATGACAACAGCAGCAACAGCAATAGCAAATGACGATAATGATGATGATGATGATGATGATGATGATGATGATTGTGTTAAAGTTCTGCGTATTGATATTTTAGCTGTATTTCTTGGCTCTACTGCGAAAGCAACTTTATTTTTCAAATGCTTTGCGCTCGAACTGCTTGAACAGCTTTATAATTGGCCTGGCACTGCGGAAACGGAAGCGCTCATCAAGCCCTTAACAACAACATTCACACACACACACACACACACACACAGACTCAGACACACACGCACTTCACTTCACATATGTATAATAACATCGTTTACGTATTATCCAAAATTTAAAGAGAAAAACTGAGACTGAGACTGAGACTGAAAAATACAACTGAAACTGGGTCTCGGCCTCAGGCTGGGCATGATGGTGATGAGGGGTGAGGGGTGAGGTGTGCTGTACTGGAAGCGGGTCCTAAATAAAAGTATCAGTAACAAAACTCTATTTGAAACAAAAACACACAAAGACAACAACAACGGCAGCAACGGTCCTATATACAAACAAAAAAAAAGAAGGAAAACGAATAAAAATAAATCTGTATATAGCATTGTAGTATATGCATAAATACACACATAAGCACCGCAGCTAAAATATTTAAAATTTGCCATTGAAATGCACAAAACAAACAAAATATGGGAAAAGTAAAACGATTAGCCAACGCCGAACATTAAATACCCTTCATAAAATCTATCATCCCAAACCTGATAAATAAATAGAATAACACAAAATATGGTAAAAGAGAGCTAATCAAGTGAATAATAACTGATGATTCTGTATTTCCCATATGACATACGCACATGTGTGCATTCGTATTTATATATGTATGTTACATTATGAGTGTTTGAATGATAACACTCTTCACTAGGGTGTTAAAAAAAAAGCACTTCAAATGGGAAAAAATAACCCTGGAAAAACGGAAGCGCAAAGCGTTTCCGATTAGTTTTTTTTGTTTTTTTTTTTTATGTTTTTGTTTTTGTGACATTTTAGCCAGTGATTTGAACCTGGTTACCGTGGACTAGGAGACGTTGGAAAAAATATACAAAATAAAATGCCCAAATGTGAGAAAACATTGCTTGTAAATTTATAAAAAAAAACATTGATGTTGCAGTTCAAATCAATTCCCTGAAGAGCAGAATATGTGCACGCAAAGAGACCATCCTGAGAAATGTAAAATAAAAAGATTTATGATGATTGATTATTAATATACAACAATATAATTCAAGTGACACTAATAATAAACTTAGTATGAGAAAACTTTGTAAAATTAATTATAATATATATATATAATAATGAATATTTATAATTGTAAGTTTAAGACTAATCTTAAGCGACGTTGAGACTGGCGCAAAGAAAAATAATAAAATAAAAATATAAACAACTATAACTATATTTGTAGGGTGGCAACTACTTAATGATTAATATTTTATTGGCTAATAGTTGGCTGGCCAATAAATTTTGTGGCACACAAGCTAAAAACATTTGTGTATTTATCAGTAAAGTTTTATTTTTTAGTTATGCATACCATTATTGTTATTATTATTATTGAAATTAATTTCATATTTTTAAATTAAAATTTCTTTATTTTCTATTAATGGATAAATGGATTACCATTTCAAGAATGGTGGCATACAAATCAATAATTATTGATTTAATTATTTAAAATAACTTTAACGTATGATTATTGTCAATTTTTGTGGCGAGTTCATAAACTTCCTTTCAATTATCATTGCTTTAAATTAGAATGGAATAATTAACTTTGAGCTTAGCTTCAACGCTAATTGTTTGATGAGCTCTTTCCATTAGTTAAAAATATATTTCACTTTCACCGTTCAGTCAACGGTTGAGTCTGAAACTTTACGTGAGCCAATATGACCCTCTTATAAAAGTGTATAAACAGGGTATGGATGCTTAAATTGTTCAAGACAATTTTAAAGTGTAGCAATTAGAGCACACGCTAACGATCTAACTCTCACTCTCTCTCTCTCTCTCTCTCTCTCTTTCTCTCTCTCTATTTTCCCTCTCTCTCTCGTTCGCGTAGGTGGATGATCGCTGGCGCGCCCACCCAGCCAGCGTTGCAAGAGGCACGTTTCAATGGAAACGCTCGACATTCAACATTCAACATTCGCTTCCGTTGTGACAGCGGGCACGGAAACAGCCTCCACGCAACGTTGTCATCAACTCAACCCAAAATTCTCTATCTCTCTCTCTCTCTCTCTCTCTCTGTCTCTCTCTCTCTCTTTCTATCTGGGTCTCACTTAGCTGGCTCATCGTCTTGGCTCATTGGCATTTGAAGCGTCTCGTGTTTCCGCCGGGGACTTCATCGTCCTTGTCTTCGTCTTCGTCTTCGTCAATGTTGCTACTAAGTAAGTAATCCCAATCCCTGGAAAAATGCGCATAAATTCGTTTGAGGCGCTGGACCGATCACACTCGACACACACATACTCACACACACACACACACACACACACACACACAGACACACACACACATATACACACACAAGTGTGTGCATTCTGTTCGACTCATAGTCATTCATTCAATGCTTCATTGCTGTGGTAATTGCTTCCAAATGCTTAAATGCTTTCATTGTTGCTGTTATTGTTGTTCTTGCTGCTGCTCTTGCCTCAATTTCAATCTGTGGCAGTTGCCATGCCTGCCACTCAGTTTCAGTTTCTTTTAAGTTGTTGTTGCATGTCCAACATGTGTCGTCGTCATTGATTTGTCGTTGATGGGCGGCTCTTGTTGTTGCCAACGGAATGGCAACGGGAATGAGCAATGGGAACGGGAATGGGAACGGGAACGGGAATAGGAATGGTGAATGGGGAATGAAGAATGGAGAATGGGGAATTGTGGGGATTTGGAATGATGCCGTAGATAGGTGAGCGGTGGTGCGGCAAGAAACTATTGACATTTGTCTGTCACAACGCCGCATCCGCACTCAAAGCACTTCTTATCGAGAGGGAATCTCTATCTCTCTCTCTCTCTCTCTCTCTCTCGCTGTCTCTGTCTCTCTGTCCATGTCTCTCTATTTCTATTTTTCAGCTCTCCCTCTCTTTGCGGACGCTTGTGTTTTAGGGGGCGTTGCTCGTAAATTTTGTTAGTCCGTCAAACAATTTGGGCATGAAAACATTTTGCACATGGTAACCTGAACGAGCCCAGCAGAGAATTGTTGGTATTCTCGCTATGTATGCACTCAGAAAAATATAATACACTGAAATATAGAAAATTGCGCTAAAATTAAAATCATTCCGATTGATCTAAATATTTATTTATAAATATCAAAAAATAAGATAATTTAAGAACTCTGTATACACTTAAGAAATCGCCCTTGACCTGAAAATATATTAATATTTTTCAGAGTGTATGCGCTTGTATGTCCGTCTGTATGTATGTATGTATTGAGGCACAAACTGGGCGAACTTGGCAACTTGCATTCTGTGCCACTCGAAGCGCTTTAATTATGAGGCGGCAACTGTTTGCCGTTGTTATTGTTATTGTTATTGTTATTAATGTTGTAGTTGTTGTTGTTGTTGTTTACCTTGTTGATATTGTTGTTTTTATTGTTAGCTTGAGCTTTCTTTGGTTCTTTGTTCTTCACTGTTCACGGTTCATTCTCCATTCGCATCTCTCTTTTCGTTGTTAACGATCATCTCATGTTCACAGCCCCAGCTGTGCCAATTTTTGCATGCGCATTTTATTCAAATTTTTCAACTCATTCACAATCAGTTAATTTATGAATAGCATTAACCAGAACAGCAACAGCAACAACAACAACAACATCTAAAGGGCCACAAGTTGCATTTTTCAATAGTTCCGCGAACCGATTCGAGGGCGTCTCCATTCAATGATGTGAATCAGTGAATCAGTTGCAAGTCATTCACTGTGATCTGATTGGTTCAACTGTGAATGATCACTGTGTTCAGTGTGAATCAAAGTGTGAATGTCAAGGCAAGTCACAGAATCTTTGTAAGCAAAGCATATGAATATTCGCAGCCTTCTTTTAAGTGATCACAGTATATCCCAATGACAATGATCTCTTCGAAGCTTAGACAAAATGATCAGAACAAATACCGGAATCACAAGAAATCTTGGTGTATTTGATCAGTGGGTTTGTCTGGGTGGAATGTGTCACTTTCCATGTGGGTCACATTGCACTCAATCCTTGACACAAAGTCTGATCACAGTAATTCGGCCGTTATCCGTTAAAGTCATCAAAGTGGATCAATAGATGAGTAAAGATTTCGCTTATGAGATCCGGTAACTTAAGGGAATAAGTAGAAAAGCATCCAAATATTCAAATAACTAACACCGTTTTCAAACAACAATTTAAGCCGATTGCTGTAAACTGAACTGATGGAAAAATAAAGTTGTGGTTATGGGCCATGAACCAACAAAAAGTTACTGCAACTAAATAAACAGTTTATTTGCCTACTGGTTGTGGTTAACACTTAGGCAAAGCAGCTCAAGACTTCTGGAGTGACGCTAATGGAATATCATTTTGAGGCAACTGTTCTCAGCTCACAGCTGGCAGCTCTGTGCGCTGCTGTGCCAGTTGCATGCATTTCTGTGTTTTTGTGACAAAAGGCCCCATTCCCATATAACACTTTCACAACGTGCCATCGGCCATCGATGGTTTCAGTTCCCACCCCCCACTCTTTTCCCCAATCCCAATCACTACCACCTTTGGCCAGGGCACCTACTGACTGCTGCTGTCACTTTGTTAGCTTCCGGCTGCTTGCCTCCCACTGCTGTTGCTGCTGCTGATGCTGCTGCTGCTGATGCTGCTGCTGCTGCTGTTGCATCTGCTGCCCACCAATCAAGAGCGAGTGCGTGGGCGTGTGAAACAGGGGAAAATGAACGTATGTGGCAGCTGGGGGAGGGCTAATTTATGCTTGTATATAATATCACTTAAGTCTGCCCGCTTCTGTTGATATATTTATAACGAGACGCTGTTATTGGGGGTCTGTTATCCTTAACAGTCGCTGCGACTGCTAAACGGGCAGCTGCTGCCGCTGCTGTCACTGCTGCTGCTGCTGCTGCCGCTGCTGCTGCTGTCTGTCGGCGACCAACAGCAGAGCACGAGGAGCAGTAAGAGAGCACGAGAGCACGAGGGCACGAAGACAACGACCTGGTTTCATAAAGGAATCGCTAACACTGTCGTTCGTCGAATCGCTTCGTCGTTGGAGCGTTCGTGTCGGTGTTTTTAGTACACACACTCTCGAAAGCAAAATTGCGACGGACTTGTTGTTTTTTCCTTCTTTTTTTTTTTTGTGTTGTTTTAGTAACATCAGCAGCAGCAGCAGAAGCAGCAGAAGCAAAAGCAGCAGCAGCAGCAGCAGCAGCAACACACGCGACGCCAGCTCGTTGGGAACAGTTGTTGTCAAGTATGCGACTGCAATGGGCTGCGCGTGCCGTCGTCTGTTGTGCTCTGTTACCGCTGTTAACGCTGGCGTCGCTGTCGCAGCGCAATGGCGCTGCTGCTGCTGTGACGCTGATTCGACGTAGCTCTTGAACATAGCGAGCCGCTCGGGAAACAAGTTTTAGTACTTGTTTCGCCGTGTTAGCAAACAGTCGTCGCCCCAAACATTCAAGCGGACACTGTGTGTGTGTGTGTGTGTGTGAGTGTGTGGTGTGTGTGCCGATGACTGTGTTGATGACTGTGACTAGCTGCGCTGACTGTGACTCTGACTAGCGATAGTAGTGTTAGCGATACCGACTGTTAACATCGTGAAGACGCAGCCCGCAAACAACCAAATAAAGACCCAAAAACCAAACAAGCAGCAGAAGCAGCGCCTCCAAATAAAACGGCAACAGAGCGTCCGCATACGACCCACACCTCCCACCCCCCATCACGCCCTCTACCCGAGAGCGTGACAAAATCGAAATAATTCTACAAATCGCCAGAAATATATATAACAATATATTTCATTAATATATATATATATTTGCTGCTGGCTCTAATGGAATTTTTGATCGCATCTTTTTTGCTTGTGTTTCTGTTATTATTTTTTTTTTTGGCAAGTGTTTGTTTTGTTGTCGTAGGTTCAACTAACTGAAATATGTGCAAAAATCTTTGAATATTTGCATTTGATTTAAGTAAAATTCAAAAAGTTTTTGAAGCCAATTTACAAAAAAAAAAAAAAAACATAAAAAAAAAACAAATTATTCGGTGGCAGTAATCAATGGAAACTTATCATTAAATGTTTTTGTTCTTGTGTGTGCTCAAGTGTATGTGTGTGCGTGTGTGTGTGCTGCTTCCTGTGCAACCGGTCGCAGGCTCCGGCGACAACTAACAAGCTGCCACGCTGCCGCAATTCGCGACCAGCAGCGCTGCACCTGCACCAAGTTCAACGCGCAAAAATAAATAAGCGAAAAAGAATTAAAGTAAAACAGAGGAGAAAAGCAACAACAAGAACAAGAAAATCTTCCAAAAAAAAAAAAAAAAAAGAGCACAGAAAAACCCGTTTTTTCGGGAAGCTGCTAAACTCGAACAGGCAACAGCAAAACAAGCCCAGACTGAGCCGCAGGCAGCAAGGCCGCCCCAACAACAACAACAACAACAACAACAACAACATAAACAGATTTTTGTTGTTCGCATTTTTCCTGCAACTTTTCCTCTGGACACTTTCTTTATGGTAAGTTATTTATATACCTAAGACGACGCAGCTCGCCGGACTCGCGGGCAGCCAGGCTCATAGCTAAGGCTTTTAGTTAAGAAACTTTTGACGCGCTGAAAAGTATGCTGCAATATTTTTGGTCACTATCCCACAGCTGCCATTTGCATGTGTGTGTGTGGGTGTGTGTGTGTGTGTTTGCTCGCTATGCATTTACTCTGCTCATTGTCAAACAATTCACGCTGCCAACTTCAATCAGAGCGTAACACAGTTGATGGTGAAAATTGCAATTTCCAAATTATTTTCAACAACATCACACACAATCCCCCCCCCCCTCCGCCTCCCCCCACCACACCAAGCCTAGCACGCATAAAATTTCAAATGCTATTTTAATGTTCCCACATCGAATTTAAATGACATTATAATCAAAAGGCATCAAGGGGAATTCGCTTGCATCCTCAGCAACAGGAGCATGAACTACCAAAGGAAATTATCCAATTAGCTGATCCGATGTCTAATGGAAATATTTCAAAATGCGTGTGTGTGTGTGTGTGGGTTGCACACACACACACGCATTTTAATTATTTATTGTGGATGTACTATTCAATTCCAGCTTGTAATTCTGACTGGATTTCGGTCTAATTTGTGTAAATGTCAGAAACAATTTTTATAGCAATCGAAATGCAAATATTCGCATTGGTTTCCATTGCATTCAACTATAAATTGTGGAAAATTATGCCACAGGGAGGAGAAAGTATATATATATATATTCTAGATCAGTCGCAACTGTCGAGTCGACTTTGCCATTAATTAAGAAATGCACCAACTAAAAATAAACAATTTCAATCTACAATTTGAGCGGATGCTAGAATTAAACATTTATTATTTTGAATCGAATAGTTGTCATAATAAAACTATAGTTTGACTAAGCTTAATTGATAAACCTTTTCTATTTCCTAAGTGATTTTTCTACTTTAAGCTCACTTTACTTGGTACAAAATCGTTGCGATTAAAGAAATTTTGTTGTGCCGCATTTCACTCGAAGCACTAAATAGAATGCTTCAATTTAAGCCCCCAATCAAATTGGCCAACTTTTGTATGCTGTATTTTTATTTTATTTATTTATTTTTGTATTTTTTTTTTTTTTATTTTGCCAATTGTCAATGACAAAGTTGTTTGGTGTTTTGTTGTTTTGTTGTTTTTGTTGTTGCTGGCACACTAAAAACGCTGCCAATCAAATTTGCGTGTCTTATATGTCTGCCTGCTGCATGCCTGCTGACTGCCTGCCCTTACCAGCAGCACCTGGCCCCTGTCATTCACCCACCCCCACTCCCCTGGCTGGTGGGCTTTCAACTATTCGCGCACAAAATGTGGCTTAGACCACAACAAAGCAGCGCCAGCGGATAAAGCTAGCAGCTCTGCAGCGGAATGAAGTGCGGGGATTGTGTTGGTAGGTTGGGTGAGGGTACTGGAAGGGGACGGGGAGGGGAAAGGCGAGAGGGGAGGGTTGGGTACAGCCAAGGCAACAGCTAAAAAAATCAAAAAAAAAGCAGCAACAGCAAACGAGTACAAAATATTTGCAACGGGGACTAAAAGGCGCTGAAAATGCTTTTCAAGTGCGTCCTCAGCTCGCACACACTTGATAGACAGATACACACACACACACACACAAACACCACTCTGAATATGTTTAGGTACTTAAATATATCTGTATATATATATATATATATATATATATATATATGCATATACTATAAGCACTGCAAGTTCTTTAAGCACAAAAGCGTCCAATTGCCTTTGGGCATGACTTAAACAAGATAAAGAAAAAACTGTTAAAAGAGTAAAGTAAAAAAAACAATGAGTCCAGCTGTGACCCGACTGTAAAATACTCTGTATACAATAGTGAAAGGGTCTTTGTGTTAGCAAGTGGATAACATACGGCAAGCAGCCGAAGGTGAATCTAATATACGAAACCAATCTGTGACTGTTGCATGAGCATATTGATTTTTTAGATCATTTTTGAATACACCAAAGCTATGAACGCAAAACTAGTGTCCGAACTCTGTGACTCTAAAACTGTGTCTGCAGAAATCTGTGTGTTTTTCTTAAAGAGGTTCATCGGCAATTTAGCAACACAAATTTTGTCTAGGACTAGGACACATATTGATGGAGAGCTGCTCCATGGCCATATGGACGACCCAGAAGATTGAGCAGTGCTGTAAATATAGTTGTATCCAAATTGATTATCTCGAGCAGCAGCGCAAAAGCAATCCACCCAGTTGCCACCATTTATGCGTGAACAGGGTGTAAAAAAGTAAAACTTTTCGAGTGCTTAAAAATTTGGAGCATTTGCGCTTCATAAGCGCAACTCTCTGGCCTGGCTACGTGAGATGCGGATTGGGACTGAGAATGGGAATAATGGCGGTACGTGGTGGCAAGCGGAACGCGCCCAAACTTTTCTAATCAAATTAACAGCGAATTTGAATCTGTTGCGTCTGTCAGTCTGTCTGTCTGTTTGTCTGCCAGTTGTTGTTGCTGCTGGTAACTAGGCAACAACAATAAGTGAAAATTATCAAAGTCAATTATGTAGCCACATAAACCAAGTGCCCAAAAGAAGCACACCCACACACACACACCCACACACACACACAGAGAGAGAGAAACACACACAGACAGAGGCACGCAGACTAACAAAGCATAAATAATGCCCATCATTTGTTGCTGTATTTTGGCCAAGCTAAAACTTTTGCTATAGCCCCAGCGATTTAAAGTGCGCCACACACACACACACACACGCGCACACACACACACATATGTATAGCTGACCTTGGAGTGGTTGCGATCTGCCGGTTTTTGGGCGTTGAGCGTTGAGCGTTGAGCATCGCCATTTGCCACTGGCATCATATTTATTTATATAATATAAACGCAAAAAGTTCCTGCATAAAACTGAATTACCGGAAATTGGCCAAAGACAGCAGCAACAGCAGCAACAGCAGCAACAGCAGCAGCAGCAGCAGCAGCAGCAGCAGCAAATTATACAACAACAACACCAAAACGAAATGCGAACAACGAAAAGTAGGTGGCCAAAAAGTTTTTACCTACTTTTCGTTCGTCTGCTGCCCCCTCTTCTCGCTCTCTCTCTCGCCCTCTCTTTCCCACACACTCTTTCCTTTTTTTTTTATTTTTATATTTGCTGTATTATTTTTTGTTTCTGATTCGGTTTTCGGGCGCACACAGAAAAAAAACAAAAAAAATCAAAAAAAAAAAAAAAAAAACTAAAGGCGCATCGTGTGAGGCAAATAAAAGGCAAGAAACTAGCGCAAAAAACTTTTGTTCAAGCGGCCAGCCAAGCAGACACCAACTGAGCGAATTAGACAGAAAGGACAAGCACAGGCAGCGAGTGCGAAAGAGATGGCAGTTCGCACGGGGGGACGTGCGTGGGGAGTGAGGCATGTGGAATGGAGAATGGAGAATGGAGAATGGGAAAAGGATAGGCACAACAATGCACTGTTAACAAACGGCGCGAGGCTGAGCAAAAGGTGCAGAAGAAGAGAGAGACGGATGAGAGAGAGAGAGAGAGGGAGAGAGAGAGTCTGGCGGTGCAAATGAGTGCGAACGAGTGCAGAATAAAGCGAATTGAAAATAAGAGAGATGACAACAAAAAAATAAAAATAGAAAGCCAAAAATGAAAAGAAAAAAAAACGGTAAGCAGCTGGCAGCTCCACTTGATCCCTGACTGGCTCCATTCCCACTCCCACCCCTCTGCTGTCCCCCTTCCACTCTTAAAAGGTAGCAATGACACAGTGGAAGGGGCAAGGCGGGGGGGAGAAGGCAGCATGTTTCTATCTTGCACAGAATTTCAATTGCTTAAATTTGGTCAACAGGTCAATTATGAAATTTGACTGGCAAATTGAAGATGAAGGACAAACAACCAAAAATAAAAATGCATAACATATATATATATCTATTAGAGAATTTTGACCACAACCTTATAATAGTGGCACCATCCAGGGGCTGACTATAACCTAAGGAAAAGCTATGTTAACGCAATTTATACAAATATCCCAAAACAAGAGTGCTCCAGTCGAGAATGCTCGACTATGAGAGCATTTGCACCATTTCATGATATCCTTTTTAGTAGCAAAAACAGAGTGGTCAACAACAGCAACAGCTACTGGGTCTCCTTCACTTTTGTTTCTTTGCATCCCCTCGCCATTGACAAACCAACAAACCAACAATAAAAATTTTCATTTTTTTCACCACACATTTGAAGAGTGGCAGAAACAAAAACCAATTTCTGTTCAGCATAGAGCAGTTTGCATTAAATAAACAGAAGTGTAATCAACCAAATACGAAATCTAGTCTAATACATTACTATTTCATTTATATCTAGTTTATAATATGAAATCAAATAACAGGACAAGTTTGGCAAACTTCTCCACCTGAGACTTTTCTTAGTTTTGTTCATATTTTTATATATGTGTTGACTTATCCTAAGCAAAGCTAACAAAAACCAATAAAAAAAAAGTTAATATTTTTTTAATTTATCTTAGATTCTTTTAATTAATGTTTTCCGAGGATTTTATTCGATCGGCATATGTGTATCTAAGCCTCTAAGTTTTCCAAAGTTAGATAGTTGATGGAAAAAAACTATTTAATTAAATTAACTGTTTTGTTGCGGGCCAACAAAGCTTGAAATTTTCTAGTGCAATAACTTGGCGGCAAACTCAAATTTAAATCTTGAACATGAGTGGCAAAAAGTTGAGCAATGCCAAAGTCGCAAAATCTTCAACGACATATGTATAATATACTACAACTTGCAGCTGAGCAGAAGAGCACTTGCCCCATGCAGCTGCAACCAACCGAGTACAGAGTTTTCTTTCTTTTCCTTGCTTTTTTTTGGTTTTTTTTTTTTTTTGTCAAGTTGCAGTTGAAGTAGACAATGTCCAATGTGCCTGGGTCCAGGCTGACCAAAAACTTTTGCCCAATGCTCCACTGACTCACTCTATGTATGTACATATAGCTGCCCAGTTTGTGGTTCAGAGGGGATTGGTGGATCAGTGGGGGTGGGGGTGGGGGTGTGGGGTTAGCTGCAAGTTTTGCTGCATAGGCGCGTTGGCCATATAAACAATGTCAAGCCAACCAAAGTGAAACAACAACAAGCAACACTACGACAAACTTTTCTAATCTAAAAAAGCACAAAGCCAAACACAGCCGAATACAACAAGAAAAAGCTCAAGAAGTATGAAGTTAACGCAGCTAAAGAGGAGGGGAAGTGGAATCGGGAGTGGAAGCACAATCACTGGGAGAAGGAGAGCGACGCGGGTATAAAATAAAATTATGCCATTAAATTTTCATGTCAATTACAAACTGCGCAAAAAAAAAAAAAAAACCAGAAACAGAAACAGAAACAAAAAAGAAAAGAATCCCCAGAAACAAAAGTTAAAGCCAACAGTAAGTAAGAAACAAAAAAAAACAGTTATCTTGGGCATGCCAAAAGGGCGACATACCCTTGCAGCAGACTGGAGTCCAACTGCAGGCATTTAAAAGTATTCCTGAACTTTATCGATAGTCATGTTATACGATTTACGAGTTATGTATATAATATTTAGAGGAGGTAGAGCACAAAGAAATGTGTGAGTGAATATTAATCCGTGAAATAGTTATGCCCATCGAAAGCTAGTGTAGGGGTGCAGGGCGTTGACACGCCCATTTAACGGGCTGGCTGACTAGCTGGCAGGTGACAAGCACAAACTGAAATTACGTTCAACGCCAAACACGATGAAACCCAAAATAAATGTGAGTCCTTGGGGAATGCGCAATGATAGCACACACACACACGCACACACGCACACACACACACACACACACACACACACGTAATATAGCCTAGCCGTGTCATGTCCAAGCAATTGTGATTGATTAATATGCTAAGTGCTTATGCATTTGATAGATGAAAAGCAACTTTACATATGTATATATATATATATATATATATATATATAGGCTGTGGGCGTGCATATATGCATATCTCGCATATATATATAAATATATATATATAAATATATATACCCAATTTTTTTATTATTTGAAAGAAATTTGTGTGTCTACAATTAACACTTAATAAGGAAACGTAGACCACCAATCTGAGAGGCATATAGTTAATTGCACTTCTCACATATGGCAAACATATGTTTGGCAAATATTCAATCATATTTGAAATAAAGGTGAGAAGAACGGGAAGAGCAAGAGCAATTCGATAAGCTTACCTTTTGATTACTTTGGCTTAGAAATCTGAAATCAGAAATCTGCTCTAATCACTTTCCACTGAATTAATTATGCAGTTGTCTACAGTCGTCTTCTTGTCTTTCTTTTCAGTTATTTCCTTAACCAAATACTATATATTGCACGCAAGATCTGCTGCCAAAGTGCAACAATTCCTGAACTGCCTTCAAGTGTCAAGAATTTAAGAATCGCGTGCGAAACGCACTCGACTTCTTCGAGCGTTTTTCAAGCAATTTGCATTTGCGATTGATGCTAATTTGTTGTGGTTGATTATCGTTGATTGGTATTATTGTATCAGGAGCACTTGCATTGCCTCTGCAGCTGGGGTTTAAATAATCAACCACCATTCCATTGCAGCTTAAGACACACATCTTTAAAGCATTTTTTACAGTTAACCCCACTCGCCTCACACGCCTCAGTCGCACACCCACAGCCCTTTCCCTGGAGTCCCCCAATCAGGCGCATAGTGAACACTTATTTATACTCCATTCTTATACAGCGAAGCATTTTCTTTTGCGCTGCGCATTCGAATGACCTGCTCAATGTGTCACGCCCACAGCCTCCACACATAGACACACACACACACACACACACACATACTTGGACACACTCGCATACACTACTTAATAATTCAATTCATAGGCCCAGTCACGGGCTGAGCGCCGCATTTGCAGTCGCAGTCACGAATACCAAATTTTTCGTTGGTGGCTCACTCGCATCCTGGCCGCATCCTTGCTGAGACACATGGACTCTAGAATCACAGACCCACCCAAGCAGGCAAGTCAGCCTGGCCGAATTCAGGAAGTCGACCCGCTCTGACTTCTTATTCGTGTTTTTTTTTTTTTTTTTGGCCGAAAGCTTGGCCATTTTACCTGAGTGGGGCAGCTAAGAAAACAAACAAAACGAATCGCAAAAGTAGCAAAAAAAAAAAAAAAATACCACAACAAAAATTGAGCAAAATATTTGTTGACTTTTATGTATTTCCTTTTTTATTTTGTTTTATTTTGTACTTTTTTTTTTTTTTGTTGCTGTTTGCCTTCATTTGCATATAAAATTTTTATGTTGCGCCCGAAAGCGTTTATTTGCTTTGGCTTTGGCTTTGGCGGTGGCCAACAGTCCAGCTTGAACTGCAGTTGCTATCATCCTTACCCGAACCCGCCCCCCCCCCCCCCCCCCCCCCCCCGCTCCTTCCTGCTCATTGCGCAACGCATTCAGTTGGCTTGACGGACTTGCCACATTCATTTTGCGGTCATTTCTAATACAAATAAACGTGCCACACACACACACACACACACATACATAAACATACACATACATACGCGTAGATAGATATCCTTAGATATGGCTTCGTCGTAGTTTAGACCACGTTTGATGTATCTGCGAGCACCAACGCAATTTTTCGGCCAGGCTCATGTTTTATTTTGCGCACATTATGGCAAATCATTTCATTTGATCCGAACACCCTCACAAATACATACACACACTGAAAACCAAAACAAAAAAATACATAAAAAAAAATAATCGAATAAAATCATTAATGTCCGCCAGATCTCAACTATTAGATCATTCGTATTAAAGTCAATGTTGCGGGAAATAAATAGCAAATAAGTTAGAATACCCCAGCCAAAACAGTTGGACTCAGCTGTTAAATACACAGTGCGCTTGCTGATTGTTCAATATGACAATACGCTTTGGTTAATAAAATCTTCGTTTCTTATCGAATCTTAATGACCTTAATTAGCAGATGATCACTAATTTGTCTGGGTATATTATACACCCAATGGCTTTACCTTTGCAATTGTGTCCTTTATTTCCATCGGATATCGATTTGTATCGATATATGTACATGAGACGGAAGCAGTTCTCGCTCAAATTAAATTAAATTAATCTGAGTACTTAAATTTCAAACTTGAAGTCAATAGCTTTCGATATTGATCAAGAATATCTTAGCGGGTCGCAGATGCTTCATTCTGCCTGTTATATACATTTTGCACAACCTCAATTAACCCTTCTTCCCATTTTTCAGTATATTAAAAATATCTAATTTACAAATAGATATTTGTAATTACAAATTTGCAAAATGAAGGGCGTATTTAGTTTCGAGGAAACCTCACCTTTATTATAGTGAAAGTTGAGGACTGAGCTGCAGAAAGTATTGGATGGAAAAAATAGAATAAAAGACACACACTCTTCAATCGATCTCTCTCTCTATCGCTCTCTTCCCATTTCTTTCTCGCTCTCTCTCTCTCTATATCTCTCCCTCCATCTCATTGCATAAGCAAATATATTTAGTTATTACCTAATTAACCGCTAATACCTCACACAGGAATCCAATTTCGTACTTTCTTATCAAAATGGTTATCAGTATCTAAGTTATGGCTTTACTTTTATTAAAAGTAGTTCAGGGCCCCTGCCCCTGCCCCTGCCACTGATGTTCCACCTCTGCACAGCCAAAAGCGATTAATTGGCTTATTTCAAAAAGTGGTGCATACTTTGTGGCGCAGAGAGCTGGGTGAGCCTGTGGGTTTATTTGTTTTGAGCTGCTTTCGACGACCCGCAAATCAAATTGCATGTGCACACAGCTCAACCGAGCCGCAGCAAAGCCACGTCTATACCGTACCGTGTGAGGGGCGTTAAAGGCGCCGTGCCTAGGCCATCAAAAAACGAGGAATTCGGTTTTACAGCGCTGAGCAAATTTAATTTGCACAAAAAAAAAATTTGCTAACTGTTGGCTGCGTCGCAAAACCACACATATGCACACACACACACACACACACACCCGCGAGCACACACACACATACACGCCCACTTAGGCATGTTAATTTAGTTATGCTTAAGTATTAAAAAGAGATTTTTGAGCTCATTGAGTCAAAAAACTTTGCAGAGGCCACAGCTTAAAAACTTTTGCGCCCAACAGCAGCAGCAAGAGTGACAGAAAATGCCTGAGCAAGACAGGCAGACAGACGGGGAGAATAAGAGAGAGAGAGAGGTAGAGAGAGAGAGAGAGAGAGAGAGAGATAGAGAGAGTGGTAGAGAGATATGCGTACTCTAAGTGTAATACAGACAGTGGAGAGGGAGACAGCTAGCTCAAACTATTTAGGAAATTTGTTTTAAGTTTGATTAAAATTATAACAAGCAGCCAAGGAACTTAAAACTGTGCTCCTCTCCCATACTTCTGCTCCTACCCCTGCCCCAGCCCCAGCCCCTGCCCCTGCCCCTGGCTCTCACTCTGCTCAACTCGCTGGTGATGCATCTGCTTTCTGGCAAATTAGTTATCCACGTGCTCTGGCATCGAAATCCACTCTCCGAATATGGTTGAGAGCTGACTGCAAGTTTGCCAAGCATCAGACAGATTCTTAACTGAGCCAGCGGCCAGTCTGGCATATATTCCCACATTTGTCCATTCATTCGTTTATCCATCCATCCATTCATTCATTCATTTATTCGCCATATGCCAGACTTTGTGGTAAGAGCCGAGTCTGCATTGAAATCATTTAAGCATTTACAGTCAGTTGAACTTTTTATGTCCTACGCCACCTACATACACACACACACACACACACACACACCCCCATTGAAGATGTGAGAATGGGAGTATTTTGGTTAGCATTATACTCTGCTCACAAAGCCAAAAATGTGTAACTTGGTAACTAAAAAACAGAAAGCTCTTTTATGCTACTTACTCTTCATCACTAACAAAGAATCGATAGCATCGAACTTTCTATCGGTAAGTTACTTTATTAAGCTTAACCACAAAACAAACGAAATATTTATTTTTAAACATAAATTGTATATAAATATAAATATAAAAAAAATAGATAAAGAATACTATCGATAGTGTTAGCAATCGAAAACTTAAGTAATTACAAGAATATTAATATAAATCTGTGATGTATATGTTTTTCCAGTCCGAGAGTATCAACAGTTTCTGACTTAATTTAATATCTAAATGTTTCTGAGTATATCTAAGACAACGGATTCCTTTTATGTCGCAGTGTTGCCTAGCCAAAGTGGCTAGCAACACTTCATTAGTACTCATTAATAAACTTCAAAGGTTTTCTAAGAACTGTTCTAAGATTCCCTTTGAGATACACGTAGATAATTGTATATGTTGCGGACCACAGCTGAATTTTTGATGTATTTTCCACTAAAAGCGCTGAATTTTAGATAATTATAGTCAACAACCAAGTGATTAACTTTCAGCAGACCTCAAGTAAAATGCACAATGAATATCGACGAAGCGCGCGATGAATATTGTGAATTGACCGATATTATTTTATATATATATAATATTGTGGAAAAAGACAGAACTACAATATGACAAAGAACAAATAATGCGAACATAAATATGCCATTAAATTATTATTTGAATTCTTTATTTTTTTTTTTTTACATTTTTATTCTCCTGACTAAAAAGTTGGTCACAACTGCTCTACTTCTATGAGTTTGTATAAATAAGTGTGTGTGTGTGTGTGTGTGTGTGTGTGTGTGTGTGTGTGGTGTGTGTGTGTGTGTGAGTATGTGTTCTAAAGGGGGCGTTTGTTTTCGTTTTGTTAACTTTTCGCTTTTGAGTAGTTGTTTTTAAATTCATATTTATTCGTAATCACGTTATTCTGATTATTATTCCTTTTTCTGATAGTTGTTCATTTTGTTCATGTTTCGAAAAATATACGAAAATAAAAGGTATTTATTTATTTATTTGAAAAGTGACAAGCAAAAAAACGTATTACCTGCAAACAATTTTGCGTTGCTTGGTTTGTAAAGAGCTTAGATTTATATGCGTAGTTTGGAAACAGTTTTTTGTTTCTTAATATATCTCGAAAAATGCTTTAAGCATATTTATGTACATTAAAATGAAGAATGTATCTATTTTAATTCCTAACCTTTCGCCCTGTCGCATTTTCTCTCTCTCTCTCTCTCTCTCTCGCTCATTAGAATTAGAATCCACTGATGGATACTTATATTTGATTATATGTATAATGAACCAGGACACAAGTCTCTTGAGCTGCTCTCTCTCTCTCTCTCTCACTCGCTACTCATAAACCCCACTTCCCCTGACTGTACAATTTGTGACGGCGTAGACACTTTATTGCTGTTGCTGCAATGCCACAAAATATGTTGTACATAAAATATACAAATTCATTAAAAACAACCAAAAACAACAACCACAAAACAGAGTTAAGTTTATTTGTTTAAAGCAACAGCTACAACAATAACAACTGCGGCAAATTAAAATTGTGTTGCGGGGCGTTAAACTCAATATATAACAAGAACAAAAACAAGAATAACATAACATCAAAACTGGCTAACCAATTGTTGACATGCCTGCAGTTGTGACCAAAAAACAACAGCAAAATAATTAAAATTCAAATAAAATTTGTTAAACGCAAGTACAAAAAAATTAAATAAAAAACATAAATAAATTATTAAAACTGCACAACAATAAAAACAAAACGGGAAAAATGAGTCAAGAAATTAACAAAAAAAAAAAAAATAATAAAAATACTTGACGCTTTCAAGCAAATAAATGTTTTTCAATTTGTTGCATGCTGGGCGTGCCAGGCTGCAACTGCGACTGTGGCAAGCCGGAAATGCGCCATTGTTAACGGCTCGCCGCCTGCGTCCTGCATGCTGCATGCCCCACGCTACTGCTGAGTTGTCGCATAAGCGCGCTTAATATTTTACGTGGCCACAGCAATAAAAACTCTATTATTATAAATATTTAACAATTGTGACAATTGTTGTTGGTGTGCGACTCGCTTAACGCTCATTGTTCTTGTTATCCTGCGCGACTATCAACAGCCGTTATTCCGGCCTGGCCCTGCCCGAATCGAGGCTGGTATTTGTGCGCAACGTGCAACGTGCAACGCGCAACGAGCAACGCATGCACAGCAGCTGCAATTTTCACGCCGCACGCTCGCTGCGTTTTAAACAAGTTAATGTGACACTTTGCCACAGTTGCACACACTCACACACACACACACACACACACTTAAGCTTGTGTGGATGTGTTACTTAATACTCGATTGCAACAAGGTGCAACAAACTATAATTTTAGCATATGATTTAGTTCCAGGGCCGAGCGGGTCACGCGCGTACCAAAAGGTCACGAGTTCCACTCACGATTTCGTGTCACGATATGTAACGGGATGTCACCTGCAAGATGCAATTATTATATTAATTTGAAACATCTTTAACTGTGCCAATAAGTAGGCAACAGCTTAGAAGCCTAAACAAATAAATAAAAAGAAAAGATATTCCAATTTATATTTCCCTTAACTTACTTAATATTTTCATCGCAACGTTAAACGTCAAAAATGAAACAATTTTTCTATTTTCTACATAATTTGTTTTTTTCGCTCATAATGTGAAAATTTGTCGAGTTTGAGAATGGCTTAAGCGATTTCTGAATGGGCAATCCATTTTCAAACACCACGGCTACAACAATATTTTCTTCAAGTTTGTTTCGGCCTAGAAAGAAACAGATAACAACGAAATGGATCGTATAATTGCGCATGAAATTATATTTACTTGAGTAATGATACACATTATATTTAAGTACTCCCTACACTCAGAAAAAAAAAAGAAAACGTATTTAGAAAATTGCCCTGAAAGCAACTGAAAAATGTTCTTGTTCCTTATATTAATTAAATTAAAGAGAAGTCATGAATTTCGCTCTATTTACTTTGCGCCTATCTTTGCCTGTTCGAGCTGGGCTGTCGTTTTTTTTGGCAATTGTTTTTCTGAGTGTCGTCATTTAAAAACATTTTCGAATGGAAGCATTTGGTATGCCCTAATCTAAGGGTACCCGGCTTACCTTTGACCAGCAGCTGTTAAACAATTAAACACGGCCGAAACGCAACTCTTGTTTTCATTATCGTTTTGATTTTCATTTGTGTGTGTTTCGAGTGTGTGTTTTGCATTTTGTATAAAATGCGATGTGAAGCCCCAAAATTGAATTTAATGTGCGTGCATTAATTGCATAGTCGGCAGCGAGTACACGCCAGTTGCCAATTATGTACTGCCTCTCCATGGGCCCTTACCCATACTTGCCGCCACTTGCCACCCGCAACTCGCAACTCGCAACTCGCCACATACGCCTAAAGCAGCAGCTGGCGTCCATCGTCTGTGCAACGCCACAGTGCAGTATGCAATATGCAAAATGATGGCTGATTATTTTTGTGCAGCTCATCAGCGTCCATTGCAATTTGGCAATTGGCTGGCCAAAACAAAAGCCTGCTGAAATGCAGTTGGGCTCTGGCCTGGATGATGATGATGATGATGCCGATGCCGATGCTGTTGTTAGTTGCTGCTGGCTGCTAGCTGCTTGCTGCTTGTTTCCTGTTGCTGATGCTGATAATGATGATGATTAATATGCATGGTGACAGGATGGCTGACCCCAACATCAAATTGAAAACCCCATAAAACACTCAATTTATTTAAATTGCATGTGATTGAGAATCGAAAGATGCCCTGCCTGCACCTCCTGCACCTTCCTGCACCTTCGCTTTGTAACAAAAACAAATTTTCTCTTTTTCTTGTGTACTCTTTTTTTGTACTTTTATTTTATGCCTATTGGCGGTTGGTGAGAGGAAGAGTGTCGGGTGGGTGAGGGGAAGTTCTGATTAGCCAAGCAGGACACGTAACGCGTGGCAAAGCAAAAGGCGACAACAATAAAAAATTGAATATGAACAAGAGAGAATCAAAGCCAAAGATCAACGCACAACTCACATCACGAACTCATCAATGCCCTTCAAAGCCAAGACAAGTCCAATGTGAAGATAAAGATTAGGCTTAAGAATAGTTCAAAATATGCTTGCTCGAATTTAATTTGATAAGTGAAAATTGTGCAAAGAATTGTGCAAATTGTTTACTACTTTACTTTACTACTTTGTCTGATATTATTATTATTAAAGCAAAATAAATAGAATGATAAAATGAAGTAGTTAAAAAAAAAACTGCTGATATATGCTAGATTTTTGGTTTCATTGATTTGATTGTTGATACTTAGGCTTATCAGTAATTTGTAAAAAAGTTAATTGCAAATGAATAGAGTAGTAAGATAGCACTCACACATATATAGACATATACTTCTTCAAACCCATTTTCAATCACCTTCTCAGCTATTTCCAAAGTTTATAACGTAGTCAATGTGCCTGCTTTGTACAGCAGCCGACGCTGTTGGTAAAGAGAGGACAGGGCACACTGACAAGACCAAAGGCAAGGGCAAGGGCGATGTGGTGATGGGAAGGGGGGAGGGGGGGTGGGGGAGTCGTGTCTGCGACAGCATCATCCGCCCAGTGGCCGTACCCGTGCCAGTGCCAGTGCCAGTGACGCGCTCGCATTTGTCATAAACATAACTCAGCAATTGCCCACGCCCCAATGCGCCCACGTA
The DNA here is from genome assembly GCA_035041615.1 of Drosophila anomalipes. Classification (NCBI taxonomy): domain Eukaryota; kingdom Metazoa; phylum Arthropoda; class Insecta; order Diptera; family Drosophilidae; genus Drosophila; species Drosophila anomalipes. The sequence continues at coordinate 9,448,799 of JAWNKZ010000254.1, forward strand.
CGCCCATCAATTGTCGTTTTTATCAGCGTTTCATGTCGCGTTCGTAATTTTTTGGCTTCTGAGCGAAGTGGAGCACTGGTGTACAATGGCCATGGCAGGGGGAAGGGGGGAGGGGGAGTTGGTGGCACATTCGACATTCAGTATTACGTATTTCGTATTATTGACGCGAGCTTCTCTCCCGCAGCCAGCGCTGCTTAGTCAGCGTATCGCCTGCGTCGCTGTTGCCGCTGGCAGCGCCGCATTAAAATTTTAAAATGCTTGCGTATTTTTTGTTTCATTTTTCCTCTTGTTTTTCGGTGCGTTCAATTCTTGTTTTGTTTTATCCTTGTGCTCTTACCACTTCCCTATCTCTCCCTCTCTCCCTCTCTCTCTCTCTCTCTCCCTCTCTCTCTCTCCCTGTCGCTCTCTCTCTGCCTAGCCGCTTGTTACGTATCACGCCTTCGTATTATTGTTGCTGCTGGTGTTGTTGTTGGCGCAACAATTGCCAGCCGAAGAGTCAGTATAAGCATTGCAAGCACACACACACACACACACAGTCAGAAACAGAAACATACACACACACTCACAACACAGCACAGAGAATAGGGCACAAGTTAAAGCTTTAAAAAATATTTACAGTACTATCGGGAGCTTCCTTTGGTAATTAAAGCTCCACAACTGCTGTGCTGCTGCTGCTTCTCTTGAGATGGTACAAGATAGAGAAGTGCGAAACGAGGGAGGGGATGAGGGGCCTGAAAAGCTTCAAGTTAAATGCCAAATGCTCGGCGCTGTTGCTTGTTTGTATTCTGGGTGAGTGTGCGTGTGTGTGTGCGTGTGTGTGTGTGTGCGTGTGTTGGGGATGAGGGCGCAAAAGTAAAAGTCAAACGAATCTAACTTCAAAGCTTGCCAATTGCTGTTGTTGTTTTATTTGGAGCATTTATAAAGCCAAGACAAGGGATCAGACAGCAAAATACAAACATGGCTAAAAACATACAAACATACATATATGCATATGTACATGTATGCGGGCTATAAACAAAGTATTTTGTATTTGGCAGCAAATGTCAAAAGTAGACAATGATTATCTAAAACCCGTTGTTGTGTTTCTCTTTTAATTCGTACGATTATTTATATTTACTATTATTTGATCACATTTAATCATTGTTAATCCGGTCAATTGACATGTCAACATGTGCATACTATAGTTATATTAGATACATGGCCAACAATTATTTTCAATGTGCAGCCAAATTTAAATATTACAAAATTGCCCTATAAATATAAGGTGAGATTTTTTTTTTTTATAAAATGTAATTAATTATGCTATTAGCGGTTCGGTTAATAAATATATAATAAATATATCACCCATAATGTGCTGCCACAAATTAAAATGCAGGAACACAATATCAATAATATCGCAGTTGAAGGCTACCAGCGATCCAGTAATCTCAGTTTTAACTTTTACCTTTGCTAAACGAATGTTAAATACGGATAAAACGAGTATTAATTGGCGTTGCAAGGCATCTGCTTCACGTGGCATGTGCTTTTCTACTGGCAATTACTGGTTGGTTGGGTTGGTTTTCCACTTTCAATTGAGTGCATTCATAACTTTTCATTTACATTGTTTTATTGCTTGTTCTTGGTCTTTTTTTTGGCGAAAACTGTCAACTGCAACAATTGAGTGAGCATGAAAATTTCATTGCCTGCTTTTAGGCCGAGGCGAATAATGCACACACATACACACACACACACACACAGAGTGAAAGATTTGCCACAATATTTTTAGCAATGCCAAACACACACAACCTCACACACACACACACAGACACACACACACACATACACACAGGCACAAGTAGCACAACCCTCAAAGGGTTGATAAAAGCAAGCCAACAAGCAAACACACACAAAGAAGCGAACAAACAAACAAACAAACAGTGAAGAGCTAACCGGAGCCACATTGCCCCATTGCATGTTCCGGGCGCATCCATCGGAGGCGCATAAATTTGTCGAGCAATCCAAAAAGCATGTGCCTGGCTACTTTTGTTGCCCCACACAGACAGAGAGCGGCAGAAAGAGAGACACAGAGCCACAGAGAGAGAGAGAGAGAGAGAGATAGAGAGAGAGAAAGAGATGGAAAAAGCGAGAGCATGTTGCTCTATTTGTCAGATCGTGAAACAATCATAACTTCCTCTGCCGCTTGGCCACTTTTTTTTTTGGTAGCAGCAGCACTTTCTGCCTCTCAGACTCCACTTCCTCCTCCTCCTCCTCCTGCCTAAAATTCGTATCTAACACGCCGAGCAACGTATTGCGTGTTGCATACATTTGTTTGGACACGCCTCCCCCTTGCCATCATCCTTCCCCTGTCCCCCACTTTGACGGTATGTCCAGCTGCAGTTTTGCGAAAAATTCATTGAATAAAGCGAGCAGAATAGGAAGCCTACATAGGAATAGCAACAACAACAAAAACAACATCAACAGAAGCAGCATCGGCATCAACAACAGCAAGATAACAGAGATATTGGCTTACAGAGCACTTAAACAACAACTCCCCCGCCCTAAACTCTACACTCAGAAGAGAAGTCTTCACCAGAAATCTAGAAACCCAATGATGAGCAAAAAATTTATGCTTCAGTTTTTCGGAATATTACAAAGAATGTTTTCAAAAAAGAGTTTTTACTTTTCTTGCTTTTTAGAAATATATTTCGTAAAAATTAAAAAATATTTGTATAAATGATAGCAAATTTTCTAATTTTATAAAAATTGTTTTCCGTGTATTTAGAAATCATTTCTAGAGACTAGAAAAACATTCTTGTTTTCGGCCTAAATTTACATTTTAAGGCGATCTATTTTTCTCTGTGTACTGTGTACAGTTGGCATCTGGTCGCTTGGTGTGTGGCCAGAACGTGCGTGGCTTATGCATTACTTTGGCTGTTGAAATATTGCGTATACGCAACGCGTTTGCGTGCCCCAAACGGAATACTCTGGGCGACAACACACGACAGCGACAACAAAACTAACGGCACTGGCACGCCGCTGCCTTATCAGCCAGCAACAGTGGGAGGGAGTGGTCTGGAGTGGGTGGGAGTGGGTGGGAGTGGGCGGGGTATTTGTGCGGGGAATGTTTGCGGCACGAGTACAGAAGGGATTGCTGGTACCACAAACAACTTTGATTTCCTTCCTAGGGTCTCAATTATTAATGAGCCACAGATACATAAAATTACTTTGCCTGCGCTCTGGACATAACTTCGCATGCCCACTGTATATGATTGTCAGAGTTTCCGTGTATTTATGTGTGTGTGTGTGTGTGTGTGTGTGTGTGTGTGGGTGTCTGTGTAGCAAAAACAAAGTCAGCAGCTGCACACATAGTACAGATGTAAAAGTGGCTTTGACACGCAACTGCACAAATAACATATTGTCGAAATTCTCAAAAGAACGCAATTGATTTTCTTTGTTGCCATTAAAGCTTTGATAACATTTTATTAAAGCAATCATGTCATCTATGAAAAATGTTGCAAATGCAAATGTTTCTTGAAGACAAAATTAGTTTATTGCTTGACCTATGATCCCGATCATTTTATCTATTTATATGTAACTGAATCAATATTCCAAAAACGGATCAGTTATCGGTAAGAACACGGCAAACTTGATCTGAACGCAGTACAAATGAAACTAATCACTGAGATACGAGTCAGTTCATACAGACGGACAGACAGACAGAAGTCCGTCACACATTTGCACAAAACGGTATATGGGGTATATTCAAAGGGTTCAGGGTAATCAGGACGCAGTCTTTATATATTCGAATTAGGACAATATATATATACATATTTTATATACTTTAATATCTATGAGCACAAAATCAGTATAAGCTACTCAAACGGCTATGAAATGGTCCATAAGCTAAGTATTATGAAAATTCCTTATGCATCAAATCAAATATATGCATAATTCCAATTTGTTTCATAAAGACCATAATCCAACTGTGCGAAACAAAATGTTATCAAATATGTATATAAACAATTTGTGATCAAGTACAGTTATCATAACAATTGAATCCCTAAATAAAGCCAAGCAAGTAAGAACAAGTGGGCAGGTCGACCATTGTATTCCCTTGAAAACCGACTTAAAATTTCGATAGAGCATCCTTATTCCCTATATGATATAGTCATTCGATCCGATAGGCGCAGAAATGTGTACTGCCTAGAACAATAAGACGGTTATATGCCCAGCGCCATCAAACTGAGGGACTAGTTTGAATAGAAACAGACAGACAGATGGACTGATACATTGGCTTGGCTAGTGATGTTGATCGAGAATATATAAATACACTTGATGGTCTTGGAGACGTCTCCCTCAATGTGCGACAAACAACTCGACAACATTTGAATACCCACGACAAGTGCATACAAAATGTTGTTGCGTAGAATTTTTTGCAGAGGTTTCAGTTTTGGGAAAATGCCGCACAAAAATTAATAATTCATTTCGCAGCAAAACAAAGTTTGGTGACGCCCATCGGCCGTTTGTTTTGACATTTATATTCATCAAAATATTTTCATTGCCTTAATTTTTCACACGGTTTTATTTTTTTTAATGTCCTATCTCGCTCTCCCTCTCTCTCTCTCTCTCTCTCTCTCTCACACATTGTCGGTCTTTGTGTCTGTTTCTCTTGCGCTATTGCAGCTGAATTTCCGACGTGACATAATTAGCTGGGCGTGGCTGCGTGGGCGTATTATATTAATTTCCACTTAAATGAAAAATTATGCTCAATTTCAGTTAAATTTATGGAGCAACAACAACAACAAACAACAACAACAACAAGGTAGACTGCATTTCCAGTTGAACCTAAGCAAATAATAAATTTCAGCACATAAATCTCGAAGCGCTAATAACAATAACCATAATAATAATCATCAGCCGCAGTGGCTAAGGGCGGCGACAAACATTTATGATATTAGCCCCAGCCAACCACACAATCCATATAGGTAAAGCACTGCAGTGGTTGGCGAAGGGAGGGGATCGGAGGAGGGGGCGAGGGGGCGGGGGGCGGCATGTGTGTGTTGGGGTGTGCGAGTTATGTAATACACAGCTATCGTTAGGCGATTAAAGTTTTGTTATTAATTAGATGTATAGCGGCGTTATATATCACAGCTTTCGGAATTTCTATACCCATCTCAATGCCATTTCCATCTCCATCTGCCTTCCCCTCTCCCCGTTCCCCTCTCCCCGCTCCCCTCTCTAATGTCTATGGATCTAAGCTGTTAATGCGCTGGAATTATGCTCGTTTGAAAATGCATTTAAATCACTTACATGACATTAAAACAATTGCACATTGTGATATGAATAGCAAATGAATGTTTAATGTTGCAAAAACGAATGCATTCGTTGTACGGCCATTGCACTAATTATGTTATTCCTAATTACATTCAACTGCATATCGAGCTGGCGTATTCAGGTGCATGCTTCCAAAAAACTTTAATTGAACACCATTCATTACACATTCAATGGCTGCTGTGCACACAAAAATGTCCCCATGGAGGAAGCGAAAAATCATTTCAAATGAATACAAACAAGCGAACGAGCGAATCCATGTGGCTGAATGGTTGAGTGCATCAATTATTCAGCAACATTCGAGCAATGATTCAATTCCTTTTTTTTATTCTCCCCAATAAATGCACGAAAAGAGCTGAGCTTTTATAACTGTAATACTCCTTCATATATCCTGAACCCTTTCAAAATGAGTAATGCTATACACATTAGAAACTATTTCAAAATGATTATCAAAGGTTTAGCTTTTCTTGGCTTATCTATACAATGAATAAACTTGAATCAACTTACCATTTTCCCCACAAAACCCATTAACATTAATTTCTAATTTTCTCTCCACTAATGTCTCCACTCTGTCTCTTTCTCTGCCTCTCTCTCTCACTCTCTCGCTCTCTCTCTCTCTCTCTCTCTCTCTCTCTCTCTCTCTCTATCCCTCTCTATCTCTCTCTATCTCTCTCTGTCTCTCTCTGTCTCTCTTTGCCTCTCCCTCTCTCTCTATCTCTCTCACCATTGCCTTCATTCATTCGCTTCTTTACTTTGTGACCTTTCTGTCTGTTGATTTGAGCTCCTCCTGTTTACCCATATTTCACCATGACACGTTCCAAATATAAATGCAATGAGCAAATGATTCCACACTTTCGACACACACACACACCAACCCCCTGCCCCCCTCCCCCCCTGTCTTCCACCATGTCCTGTAACTTCATATTTGCCAGCCATAATATTTTGCTAAGAGAGCAAAAATTTTTCGCTGTTTCTATGGTTTTCAACACTTTTTGACCATTAGCATTTTTATACCGTAAGCCCTGTAAATGGGTAAATGGGGTATAATGGTTTTGTGTAAATGTATGTAACAGCCAGAAGGCTGCATTTCCGACCCCATAAACTATATATACATATGTATATATCAACAGCTGAGTCGATTCAAATTTGGAATATAGGTTCTCGTATACGCCGCGCAGATCAAGTTTGCTCAATTGTATCGATAACTGTCGCATATCGATACATTTCGATTTCCGATAGCAATATATGTCATAATTTTAAAAGCACAGGCTTCTTATTATTATACATAATATACATAATCGCTTCATGTGTAAATATGTTCGACATATTCGACAAGAAAACTATTATACATTGTTATATTTCAGGGCACATCGTAGTCGAGCTCACTCGACTACAGTGTTCCTAATTATTTTCTTTTTGTTTTTGTTTTTGTTATTATTATTTTGTGTGCCTGCATTTTGTGATTTTATTTGACGTATTCAGAATGGTCGACAACTCTTTGTTTTATTCATATATATATATAGCATAATATTAATAGATGATTTCATTTCTATTTTTTTCTTTATCATTGCAGGTGAGTTTCACGCTGAATGGGCAAAGAGCATTATCAACAGTAAGAAATCCAAATACGTATTTACAATTGACTATGAGACGAAACTGAAGTTCGATTCGATTATAACATTTCCTTCACTTCCTATAAATAGTTTAACATTTGAAGAAAATATACATTTTTTGCAAAATATTTTTGAGCTTGCAAGAAATTTCACAGATACATTATTCAAAAGTATCTGCGATCAGTAACTCCATCAATTCGAGTGTGGTAACAATGAAGCTGATTGTTCTGGGCACTTAATCAATTGCCTTTCCTATATATATACTCGAGTTTATTTTAGTAGTTTTGCTTGCATGAGATTGCATTTTTGATTTGTTTAGGGCCGACTCACTCCGGGCCACCGCATCCTTGACCTGACTAGGAGAGAATACTCTTGACTACTGATGCTGCTGCTGCTGCTGCTGCTGCTGCTGCTGCTGCTGTTCGTTCAGTAATGGCAAATCATATTTATTATTGTGAGTCAAGTGCAGTGTGGGTGGAATTTTAATTAAAGTGCCACGCCCAGCGGGCACAAACAAATATAAGGCGAGCATGAAATACAATTTTATGTCAGCAACCTGCTCCCGTTCGGATGTGCTCAGTAAGGGGTTAGAGCGGGTTGGTAGGTGTAGACAGCGGGATAGACTGTCAAATCCAAACCATTCGAGTCATCTGCTTGGCATATTTCCTTTTGTTGCACATTTCTTTTGCTGCCGGCTTACCATTTCTTTCTGTGGCCAGTACCTTTCATTCCGCCTCGTTTTGATGGTGTGTGTATGTGTGTGTGTGTGTGTGTGTGTGCGGAGGGGGGGAGGGGTTAGCTCAATGGAAGCACTTTCTGGCTTAATGCCTTCCTAATTGAAAGTTGCAAAAATTACAGGTGAAATATGCGAACCAAAGCGGGCAAAACTTTGCGCAGCAAACCGCAAATAATGAGAAAAAGAATCAGCAAAAGCCAAAGCCGAAGGAAATAGCAAAAGCAGCAGCAGCAGCAACAGCAAAAAAAAATGTAAAAAAAAAATAAAAATAAACTGACAAAAGCAGTGGCAGCAGCAACGGCAGCAAAGGCTGTCGAAGTAGCAGTAGCACTAACACTAGCAGCAGTAGCAGTAGCAGAGGCAGTGGCACTGGCAGTGGCAGGCATTCAAAGCCTACTGCCTACTGCCTGCTGCTTGCTGCCATTCCGTTCTATTGAGTAGAAAAATGCCAACGCAAAGCAGAAAAAGCAAATGTGCTGTAATTCACACACTCCCTCCCCCTCCCCCTCTCAATCTCCCTCTCTCTTCATATATCGTTTGCCACCCACACGCCTCCCCCCATCCCACGCTTTTGATACACGTGTGTGCCTGTTATAGAGCGCAATCCAATGACATGCATAGGAAGAAGCACAAGTTACTGGTTACAAGTTGAAGAAGAAGACGCTCGGCATTCGTTTCGTTCTTTGCTGCTTGTGCTGCTTGTGGCAAGCACCATGTCCGATGCGGCCTTACTGCGGCTTATCTTCAGCGAATGCATATTGAGAATCGGACGCCGGCAGGCGCTCATTCAGGTCAGTTGAGTGCCAGCACTGTGTAAAGAGAGAGGTGTGCTGGAGCGGAGTAATATATAATGTGGTGGTATGGTGTGGTGTGGTGTGGTGTGGGGCGGAAGAGACAGATGAAGGAGCAGTTGCTCATCGAATGTGTTGTCTGTGTTTTGTCTGTTTGGTTAGTTTAGCACGCTCTCTCAAGGTTAAGTACGAATTAGCCAGGGTATTTAATTAAGTGGGCGTGCGACTTTTGGGCTTACAAGACATCAGGCTTTTTCTCTCCTTCATTCTCATTCCCATTCTCATTCCCATTCTCATTCCCATTCTCATTCCCATTCTCATTCCCATTCTCACTCTCCCATTCCCCTTTCCGCTCTCAATACAACACTTTCACTCTTAGTCGTACTCTAGCCGAATGGCTGGCGTTGATAATCGAACAATGGCGCATAGCAGAACTATGGCAGCTACTAAATCGAAATTGATTGCGGCAACTGACCCCAAAACAGACACACACACACACACACACACACACACACATGCATGCATACATACACGAATGTGGGTTGAAAGGTCGTTGAGGAGCGCAGGTTAGCCGGCACGCATAGTACTTTCGGCCATTTTGTTGGTTTAGTGATTTCCGGTTCTAGCTGCACACTCACACAAGCACACAGAGAGACAGAGATAGAGAGAGAGGAAGAGAGAGAGAGGGGGAGAGAGAGAGAGACAGAGAGAGAGAGAGAGAGAGTGATGTATGTATTTATAGCGAAACAAAGCAAAGTGAGGCAAAACATTCACATCAATTATTAAGACGATTTTGCACGTGTAAATCGCGACGAGCATTTGCATGTCTCTCGTTTAAACCAAATAATGCCCAAACAACACCAACAAAACTAATTGGCTGTCAGCGACACGTCAGCCCAACAATCAGCGCAAGGCTATTACAAGGATAGAGAGGCTCTACCGGGAGACAGAGAGAGGGAGAGCGAGAGAGAGAGAGAGACAGCAGCAAGTATAGACAGTATCGAAGTAGAATCGACTCAGTTGCTTTGGTTATCCAAACTGTCACCATTTTTAGCCAGTTGAATATTTCCAAAATTATCCTGCAAGTCTGACCCTTGGCCAAGGTTCCTTTAAATACATATAACAAACGAGTCAAATTGACAAATGAAGGTCAATATGTGTTTTTGTGTATTTGTGTTAATTGTTGGCGGCATATTAAAATTTATTTTTCTTCAGTCAATTCACAGTCAAGCAATATAAATCTATAATAATATAAAGAACTCATCAATGAAGTGGCAGACACAAAAGGACTCAATTTTCTATCCAACCTATTTTTATCAGACACAGCCAAATTGATTTAATTTTCAAATTGTCTAAGCCTTAATCTTATCATCGAGTTTTCCCAGACATTTGCAACACTTTCCCCGCTCACTTCGACTACTAATTAAGCAATTTACTGTTGACACATGGCGCCATTCGGGTCTGCTCTGTTGCTAGGCTTGTTGTTGATGGTGCCAATCAGCTAACCTCATTATTGGGCCAGTCAACCCATGCATAAGCCTATCCCAACTCCCTCCCCTGCCACGCCTTTCATCCCATTCGTCTGGCGCGCTTCAGTTGACAGAAACTTTTCAATTGTCATAATTATTCAAAATGCCAACGAGATTCTCGCCAAATGTTCGCTAATTGCGCGTTAACGAGTGGGTGGGGTTGGGGGTGGGGGCGGTAGCGGGGGCGGGTGCCGTTGGTTGATGACAGGCGTGGCTGACTGTGTTTAACCTTTTGGCTAAGCACAACACTTTCTAGCCGGCAGCTGTTGTGGCAGCCAAAACACTCAGCGAGCAGCTTCCAAAATAGGCCTGAAAACACACACAAAAAAAAAAAAAAATGATTAAAATAAAAAGATGTGGCCAACTGAAGTGCGTCTGCCATTGATTAATGGCCTTCAGCTTGGCCATCGACTACGGGCCCATCGACGTGAGAGACAGTTGAGAATCTCGCTTTGTCTTTTGGCATTCCTGTTTGTTGTTGTTGTTGTTGTCCTGGAGGCGACATTATGCCAAGAATTTTTCCTGCGGCTGCGACAATGAGACAAAAGACCGAAAGCCAACTCGAGCAAAAGTTCTTTGCCTTGCTAGCTTCGGATTATTGCGCTATTCTTTCCTCTATTTGTATTGTTGTACACCCTGTAAATTAGTATTTGTGTATGGTTGTATTAGACGCATGCATTCGTGACCGTTCTGACTGAACCTTTGAAGCTATACCAAATATAACATATTATATTGATTCCAAATTAAGCCAAGAGCCTTCTTGTAAGAAAATCAACGAAATTACAGGATATTCGACTGGCGAGCATTCGTGATCTGTCCCAGCTTCGTCTGGTTCCACTTGCTGTTGTCCATTGGCCCATTCTACTGAAATATGCAACAGCAACCGTTTGGGGGGCAACTGTGGCAAGGCTTTTGAGGTTGCAGCCAAAAGGTAGCTGCCAATTTATTTTCCATTTTCCTTCACGCTTTTCTCCTTTCTCCTCTCACATTTTTTTTTATCGTCGTCGCATGTGTGTATGCGTGTGTGTGTGTGTGTGCCGTGCCGTGCCGTAACATTTTGTCGCTGCATAAATCGCATTGATACGTTTAAAACTTTTGCTTTGTTCAGTGCCCCCTCCCCCCCTCCCCGGCCACGTTTTATGGCCAAAGGCAGCTGAGACTCCCAGTCTGCAGCTAGCAACTCCCAGTACTCGACTCCCAATTCCCATCTCCATTTGAGACGGGAACGTGATGTGCCCCAAAAATGGGGCAGCTGGGCTGGGTGGGTTTGGCAACATAAGCCGCATGCAGCCAAGACGTGCCCGCAGCAGCAGCAGCAGCAAGCTGCATCAACGGCCTGGGCTGAGCCTTAATGACACATTGAAGTTTTTCCGCAAAATGCATGTGAAGGTTGCAACGTGCCGAGTGAGGCATATACCAATATACATATGTGTATGCCACATATACGCAAGTAGCAAACTATGTGTGTTCAGGTACATACTATATTATACATGCATAGTTGAAAGCTCTTTCGATTGCCAATGCGGAGCATAGAATCTCTTAGCCAGTTTTGCTGCAAGAAGCGTTAATATTTTGTGAGATAAGCCGCAGGGGCCACATGAAATTTGAACTACTACAAAAAGAATCCGTCACCAGCAATACAATGACTGAGCGATCTCTCGTCTGTCATAACAGAGAAAGAAGACCGATAAGGGGGAGAAGAAGAGCGGCAAGAGAAATGAGAGCCAGCGATAAGCGCATAAAAGCGAGTTGAGAAATTTAATTTCATTAGCTGAAAAGAGAAGCGAAGGCTGCAAAGGAGTTAAAAGCGAGAAGCCAAGCTTATCTACGCCTCGATTAAGGCAAACCCTAATAAATAAATTTCACCTTGAAAACTCGACGTAAACTTGCCCAAAAGCACACATAAAATGTAAGTTTGTTTGTACTACTTCCCATAAAACATTTTTTTATATTTTTTTTTCTTGTGTTAACTGAATTTTGTAGCCTTTGCTTATTGCCACTTATTCCTTGTGCTTGTGGACAATATTAACGAAATACTTTTTAAACTATATAATTCCTATTTTGCTACTAGTTTTTATATTTATAATGTTCTAACACATTCACGGGACGTTCACAAGAGCATGAACCGATAAATGTCAACAAACTATATTTAGCTTTCCTTTCTTTCTGAAGAGAGAGAGAGAGAGAGAGAGAGAGAGAGAGGGAGAGAGAGGGGGAGAGAGGGGGAGAGAGAGAGAAAGAGAGAACCTCCCACCCATCGCATTCTTTCAAAATCATTGGGTGACATTCAATCCGTATTACGATTGACTGCCAAAAACGCATAATTCAACTTGCCTTTACTCACTATGTGTGTGTGTGCGTGTGTGTGTGTGTGTGTACTTGTTGTGAAAATGTATGTGTGTATTGTTGGTGGTTTATTTTTATGACTCACGCACTTTTGCGGCTTCCGGCTGGCCATCAAAATGGAGCCATCAACACCTGCTTACGGATGGATCGGCAGGCGCCAGGCATCGTCCAGTGCTGTAAAACGCAAATATTTCAACGCACATTTTTTTCGCAGCCTAAAACGTTCGAAGTTCGCTTTGAGTTATGGCTGCAGTCGCAAACTCAATTTGAATAAATTGCTGGAAACAAAACAAAACACACACCAAGTGGATAAAAGAAGCGAGAAAACGAAAAAAAAAAAAAAATAAAAAAAAATAACAATACATAAAGCTGAGTGTAGAAACAAAGAGCAGCCCATAAACCCGAGAAGTCTATCGAGGCCGCCGAAAACTTTCTCTCGCGCGCCTTTTAAACGAAATTTACAGCAAGCAATACAAAAGTTTTTTTTTTTTTTTTTTTCTTATTTTACAATTTTCAGCGTTTTCAGCCGTTGTTGTTGGGCTTGCCGTTGTGTGAGGTGGGTGGGTGGCTGGGTGGGTGGGGGAAATCCTGCATGTGTGAAGAATCAAGACGCATAAATTGCCAGCTGGCCCAGCAGCAATAGCAGCAGCAGCAGCAACAGCAACAGCAACAGCAGCAACAGCAACAGCAGTCGCAGCCGTCTTGCTTCCTTACGGCTTTTAAGCTTATTTACTGCTTATATATTTTAACACCAAACACCAAACTCCACATCTCTCCCTATTGGCACACCCCATCCACACTCCACCGCATACCATTCCAATAGCAATGGCAACAACAACAACAACAACAACAAACGCGATTACACAATTTTTGTTTTCTTTTTTTTTTGTTTTGTTGTTTTTTATTTTTTTTAGCAGCACTTCCGGCCCAACATGACAAATGGCTGCAAATCGTCTTCCTTTCGCGGCCGACGAGTTGACAACAAAATGGCGATTGCGCCTCTCTCAGCTGAGCTTGGTTGGGGTAGTGCTCTGCTCCTTAATGTTGCGGGGGTCAGAGGGTTTGCTGCGCACGAAGGCTGTATGTATTTTTTTTTATCGACATTTTTCATTACTTATTTATTTTACACTTCTTGCAAGCGTTCATTTTTGAAAAGTTTTCCTGATTCGGTGCCAAAAAAAAAAAAAAAAAAACAAACAAAAAAAAAACATAAAACACAAAAAAGGCAACAAAAAATTTCGTTAAGACTGCGTTCGCTGAAAGACCAAGTGAAACTCAGCTGTGAATGACTTTGAAATTAGGTAATTACATAAATATATTGAAGACATATACATAAATACACCTATGATATAAGCATTTGTAATAACTGTAGATTGTAGGTGTATTTGTATACTGTTCTTCTTATAATTAGTTAGACAGCCGCTGATCCAGCAGTAAAAAGAAATCAACAAAATATATGCAAGGCAAAATGGGCACCTCAAATCTATTTTGATAAGACGTAAAATCAAAACAAATAAAATTAACTTTTGGTACAAATTAGCAGTGTGCTCCGAAGCACAGAAAGGAGTTGTTTCTCGTAGTATTTACCAACACTGGCCCATATCAAGTTAACTGTTACTAGTGGCCGCCGCATAGGTGCAGCTACATATGTCAGTTCAATAACGTGTCCGCTAAGTGATTATTTATTTATGCATTCGCTGCGACATTCGTCGTTTTCATAAAAATACATTTTCCATTATCACACGCAATTTGTTTTTTTTTTTTATTTTTTTTTTTATTATTATTATTTAGTTTTTACTGTTGTTGGTGGTGTGTTTTTTTTTTTTCATTTTTTATTTTTATTATTTCCAACTTAAACTTTGAACAAAAACTTTCGCTGTCCAAGTTGGAAAATGATTGTTACCAACTTAATTGTCGCAATTAAGCGACGGTCGCAAGTCAGAACCTGGCAGGAAGTGACGCGAGGCGAGGCGACGCAAGGCGAGGCGAGGCGACACGGTCCCGACTATTGTCGGGCCCATTGTCGTTTGACACTTGACGTCTTGCGTTTGTTCTATAAATGTTTTAAGCATTTTAATTAGTTTTAATAAACGCTTCGTCGTCAAAAAAAGCGTTTGATGTCTGCCTGGCAGTCGACAGTTCAGTTTCATTGCTGGCCCACCACGCCCCACATCAACTGCAGCCAACGCTAGGTAGTTGGCATCCACTTACTATCCTGCGTCGTGTCCTGCTCGTTGCTGGCCCGCGTCCACACGCTTGACAATGAATTTAGTGAAAGGGCCCTTCTTGCTCCTGTGAGAGAGTTGGCAGCTGCTGCTTACCGCAGAACCCTGACCCTTAAAACCACCCCCCCCCCACACACTCCCCCCCTCCATGCCACACACACTCACTTCTACCTTATTGGCACCCAAGTAGCGCTCCACATCGCCACATAATACACACAGTTTTGCGGCCAACTGGGCGTATGCGTAATGTTTAGTTGGTGGTCGCTGGCTGGCTGAGTGACTGTCTGTCTGTCTGTCTGACCGAATGGCTGGCTGTCTGCTGAACCGCGGTCGCTGCGGTCGCAGAAGTTTCCGCATGAACTTAGCGGTTCACTAACAAACCAAACACCAGCCTCCCTCCCATCAACGCCTTCAAGTAAAACACTGGCAACCAGCTACAAACTCCCCCGAACTTCAGTCTTCGACCCTTAGTTCTTTATTGTTGGGCCGCTGTTCGGTTCTTATACGTTGTTCGTTGTTGTTGTTCGTTGTTCGTTGTTGTTGTTGTTGTTGTTGTCGTTGTTGTTGTCGTTATTGTTGCCGTGGTTGCGTGTCGCCAGTGCATTGTTTTTATGTACTCTGGTCACATGTGCGGCTATACGGAGGGCATAGCGTGTGCCTCTGATTGTGTCTTGTGGCAAAGTGGCAGCTGCCACAATGTTAGGTTTACGGGACTTGTCCCCAAACACACACACACACACACACACACACACAAAGACATAACCATATGTGCATACTTACATGCTAATTCGAATTCGAATTGCCAATTTAAATATATCCGGGTTAGATTTGCTTCCACAATTAGAATATCTTCATTTTTGAAATTCCCATCCAACATCCAACATGGACATATCTCAAGAATCCCCTAACAGAACATACGCAGTGAAAAGCGCGATAATATTTAATACGGAAGCTTCTCAAATGAATGAATGAAGAGCAATGCTTGAATGGTTTACAAAACCATTTTACAGAAAAAATTTGTGAATTGCCGAAGCAAGAATTAAGTCGGTGCTGCTTCAATCATTCAATTCAATCATTTCTTCAAAATTTCTTGACAAAAAAGTTGCCATGTTGAACTTTAAAATTGTCCTTTCAAGATTTTAAGCTTCCCAAAACGTATTCAAAGCTGAAACCATTTGTTAAATATTAAATATTAAGTTATGCAATTTGTGCTTTTACTATTTTCAATCTGATACAATAATCGAGCAACAGTGAAAAGTATATTTAAAAGAAATTCTTATGGAACAGTGCTTTAAAAGCGAATATAGACTTAAGCAGTGAAAAGTTTGAGAACTGATAAGCTTGAGTGATATTGCATTAAACTTAAAAAAGAGAGTCCTTATGTACTTTTCTGGCTATGTTTTTTCTGGAAACTTGTAGCCACTGGTGAGATTAGAACTTGAGTTACTTATTTATTTTTGTTTTTAAGCTTAAGACTTAAAAGCTAGTTGTGGATTGCTGCAAGGGGCTTCAGCCATTTTATTTTTATTTTATTTAATTACTAATCATAATGATTCATAATAATATGTCATAATGATTTATTGACGCGTGCTGATCCAGGCTTCGACTACGACTCGATAAAGTAATTTTAATAAAGTAAATAAATAGATTATTTATTTATTATATATATATATATATACACATATATAAGTTAAATTATTAAGCGTATATATTTTTGGGATGTTGAGTTTATTTTTTGTTTTTTTGGGTTTTTGTTTTACATGATTGTTTTCAATAAAAAATGTTACAAAATTTCTGCGAACATTCAAAGCTGATCAAATTTTATTGTTTTATTGTGCCTTAAGCGCATTTCTTATTGATGTCCTTTTAAATTTTTGATCATATTTCATTGTTTCCCTCAAGCGCATTTCTTATTGATTTTGTTCCTTAATTTTCCATTTTGCGCTTTTGACCCCAAAAATTCCGTTAACTGCCATCGCTGCCGCTCTCTCCCTCTCTCCCTCTCTGTCTCTCTCTCTCTCTCTCTCTCTCTCACACACACTCTCATATTGTGTCGTTGCTGCTCGTGCTCCTTCTCTATGCCATTAAGTGCGCTGTTTGATAAAAGTTTTCCGGCTGCAAAGACGACTGGCATAATATTTCAATAATTTATTGATTAGTTATCTTTGGCGCGCGCTTTCAATCAATTTAAATGCATTTTGTCCTTGCGCATGAGTGGACGTTGCTCGCTGCAAGGACAACAACCATGTGGACAACAGCTACAACAGCAACTGGGACGATGACGATGACGACGACGACGACGACGAGGACGAGGACGATGGTGATGGTGATGATGTCGACGTTATTGGAAATGCAGTAAATAATAAAGTGCAGAGGGCATGTACTCGTATATAAGGCATACACACACACACACACACACACACACACACACACATGCACATGCATACATAGCATCGCATATCAGAGAGAAAATATAGATTGAGAGAATGAGATTGAGGAAGGGGTAAGAGTGGCGTATCGGGGACTCTGCCCGATACATGGCTCCATGCGGGCTTATGCAAATGTCGCGGCGCGCTATGCAAACAAAAAAAAAAAAAAAAAAAAAGAAAGGCGAAAAAGGAGCAAAAAAGAAAGGCAGTAAAAAAGAAAAAGATGAAGAAGGAAAATTGTGCACTTGAAAAGCAGCCAAATCGATAGAAGCCAACGCGGTTGCCATAGCATTTGATGGAGACAAAGGGATAACGTATAAAAAGCGCTGTGAAAGAGACAGACGGAGGCAGACAGAGGCAGACAGAGGTAGACAGGGGCAGACAGAGGCACACAGAGGCACACAGAGGCACACGGGGGCAGACAGGGGCAGGCAGGCAAAGCAGGCAGTATCCAGCGCCTGCTGCCTAAAGGGGGATCGATTTATTGCCGAAATATACATACACTCTCTCTCACACACACACACACGCACACACACACGCACACACACACGCACACACACGCACATTCACCGGTTAGTTAAGGTTAGATTGCCGTGTCGGAAACAAAGCTCCCTCCACACGAACAAATATTGCCACACACACTTGTAATCCCATTGAAACATGGTCTGGTCTGATGGCTAAAGAATGTTCCTGATCCCTAACGCGATCAAGTCCGTTAAACGTTAAATTGCTCAGCAAAGCTCGACCGGCAGCCAGTTGCCAGATGTGTGCTGCTCAATAGAGTGTATACGATCTGAACAATCCGATTCACTTCAGACCTTATGCACTCTATTGGAGCAGGTTAATCATAAAATTCTCTTGGAAAGCATTGGTAGTCTTTGCAAAAAAAGTGTTTTCAAATTGATAAGTGGCATTTATTTAGCACTCATGACTTGTGAGGAGTCTGGCAACCATTAAGTTCTTTTTGGGAATCTGGCAAATATTCGAAATGTAAAAAAGTACCTGTATTTAACGTATATATTTATTATTATCGAGTTGTTCGTCTTTTAGTTGTGTTAATCGTGTCACGAATCTCTGATTCCGATAGCAACAACGAGCAACAGCAACAATGGAAAGCAGAATTGAAATTGCATTGCAAATCGAAGTAAAAGATAAACAGTAAACTAAAAAGTTTAGCACAATTTAGTGCACATTGTTACCCTTTTGGCATTATTGTTGCTGTTGTTGCTGTTGCTGTTGTTGTTGCTGCTGTTGTTGCTGCTGTTGTTGCTGTTGCTGTTGTTGTTGCTGTTGTCATTATTATTGTTGTGCTTGGTTTTTGTTGAGTTGAGTGGAACAGCAAGAGGAACAGCAGCAATAACAACCACAACTACATCGCATGCATTAGAAATGCTTTCCGTAGCACCTAACTAAACCTTGCCACAGACCAACCCCCCCACCCCCTTCCATTAGATCCCTTTTCCAGCCCCTTTTAAAATTCACTGGCAGTAAATGGACTTGGTAAACGTTTTGCCATAGACGACGTATAACCCTTTCGAGTCTTGTTGCTGTTGTGCCTTAGTTGGCAACTTTGCGCCCATTATTGATCCACACACACAGACACACACACACACACATACATAGATTCAGGCTAGCGGAGAGGCGTGGCATACCTTAGCTCTAGGTGTGTGTGTGTGTGTGTGCAAGTTGTAAGAGCATGCCTAATATGGGTCTTTATTTAATT
>JAWNKZ010000254.1:9470000-9530000 GCA_035041615.1 Drosophila anomalipes
CAGCCAATCCAATCCTTGGCCAATTTCCCAGCAAATAGTGGATTACTTCGTGGCGCTTTCGACCACTTGCCCCCTAATTGTTTTCAGTTAATTTGATCAATTTTTTAATGTACTCCAAACTCGCTGATAAACATTATAATTTTTCCTTTTTTTTTCACCTGTTTGTTTGCATGCTGAAATTCGATCGACTTACAAAAATTCAACTTTTAAGCTGGATTGGCTTGAATTGCGATGAAATTTGTTGATTTCTTCATTTGTTTCCTGCACTGACTTTAAATTCAACTCAAATATACCCTGGAATAGGTATTAGTATAGATGGGTAGACTAATGCCATTTCTCAAACTTGAAATAGCCATTTAAACAACTATTTGTCACCCATTACGAAGACAATTAATTACTCTCTGCCAAGTATTATTTCATATATTTGTTGATTATTCCTTAACTGATTGATATTCATTTATATATAGTCCGACTTCTTAGACTGCTGACAATTTGCACAACTTTTTGTTGTCCATTAGTTGGATAGTGTTGCATCTTTGTTTGCATTTCACTTGCCCCATCTATTTTTAGCATTCTTTGTTTTTGATTGAGTGTAATTAGTGAAATTTCTTTTAGTTTGTTTTGAGCTAGGCAATGTTGGGTGCTTGAGTGCGCCGACAGCAGCTTCCTTTTGGCCCCTTTTCTCATTTCCCCCCACCCACACACACACACACAGACACACACAGACACACGCACACGCACAAATACACATCCCTTTCCTGGGCTTCTCTTTTGTTTGGAGCGGGGCAGCGGGGCAGCGGGGAAGGGAAACCGAAAGAGCCGTTAGCATTTGCTGCGTTCTGTTTTGTTTATTGTAATTGCAGACATTGTCAACATTGTTGTTGCTGTTGTTGTAGTTGGCAGTAGTTGGAAGGTAGCTGGCTAATGCTGTACTGTTGTGGCAACGCACGTGCGGAAAATGCCGCCGCAAAAGCAAATGTGGCAGCAACGGAAAAACTGAAACACATGGCACGGAAAACGCTAATGACACACAAACACACAAAAACACACACACACACACACAGACACATACATATGTGTGTGTGTGTGTGTGTGTGTCCCTGCTCTCTGCTGGGGGGGCTCATGTGTTTATTATCCTTTGGCAGCGGAAGTTTACAACAAAGTTGAAGGCAAAACCGCAGCACATTGAGCGACTAAAGATGCTGCCACGCCCACACATGTGCACAACGCCCCTACACCTAAATACACAAATAAACAAATACATACACACACACACATGTATGTGCGTGTGTGTGTGTGTGTGTGTGTGTGTGACTGCTTGTTGCACTGAATAAACAATTAGAAAATCGCATAAACGCCCCCATTAAATGTTCTTCTTCCTGCCTCTGTTTTTTTTTTTTTTCTTTTTTTGTTCCCCAAAAAAGCAACCCAAGAAATTCTAATCAAATCTAGGAAAGGATGTTGTTCTTGCTGTTGTTGTGACTATAAATTAGAGGCGCCTGCCACATGACGCTGACAAGATGCCGTTCGTTGAGGGGGCGGGGGCGGGGGAGTGGGAGTCGGGAGTCGGGGACTGCTTGAGGGTCTGGGCGTGACCCAATAAATTCATCAACCAGTTTCAGCGGCTGCTGTGAAATTAACAAACGAGCAAAAAACCAAACGGAAACTCCTTTGAGGCGGGCGACGGGATTGGGGCAGAAACGAGCAACTTTTGCTTCATATTTTTCGGTAGGTGGAGGGGAGAGTGGCAGGCCAACACGCCCACGCTCTCAGGCAGCGAGAGCATTGTCGGTTCGCATTGCCTTTTAATTGAATATTAATAACAAAATCCTGCATATTATAAACAGCAGCTTTGGCCAAGGATCAGCCAAGCGCTGAAAGGTCCTTTTGCCAGTTAATGTATGCACGCATGAGTGAGTGGTGTGTGTGTGTGGTGTGTGTGTGTGTGTGTGTGTGTGTGTGTGTGTGTGTGTAAGGGTGTGTGCCCTGTTTGCCATTCTAGCTGTGCTTTAAAATGCGAAGCTGCAACTTTGTGTTCTGGTCTCCTGGCATGTCAAATGTTAATTGAATCATTGACAATCATTGACACAGTTCAGCTCAATTCAATTCAACTCGATTCAACTCGATTCAACTTGATTCAACTGGATTCAACTCGATTCAACTCGATTCAACTCGACTCAACTCGACTCAACTCGATTCAACTCGATTCAACTGGATTCAACTGGATTCAACTCGATTCAACTCGATTCAACTGGATTCAACTCGATTCAAAATGCTACCACGCGACTCAATTCGCTTCAACTCACTTCCAATGCAAATCCGTGCAAATGTGCGGCATAAACTCAATTATCAAAAAGTCTCTTTGTGGCAAATGCATATCTTAAATTTTGGGGCACCAGGCTGAACTCCACATGCCACAATGCCACATCTATAGCTCTGTACGTAAATAGTTTCCAAATAATTTTTGCGTTTTTTCTTATGTTCATCAGATGAGTTAACAAAAGCTTTGTCAACTTGACATGGAAATTTATTTAAAAAAAAAGATATAATTCAACTTTGATATTAATGCGAAATAAAAGTATTCTTGTGTGCAGAAGAAGAGATTTAACTATGAACTAGAACATTTTGACACGTTCCACGTTCGATTCTAGAATATTCAAACACGATTTATATGTATATATGTATATATATATACTGACATTCCAAGAAGCAATTCTATGCTGTGTTATTGGATGACTTGCAACTCTACCAGATTCCCAGAGGTGCAATTGAAATCATAACAGGATGCAAAATGCAATATTATAGTCAAAAATCATAATATATAATGGCTACACAGAGTCTATCCCAAATGGAGCGACCGACACGCAAACAGCAACTTGGCTCGGCCAGAGAGGCATGGGTAATGGAAATAGAAATGGAAATGGAAATAGAAATAGAAATAGAAATGGCAATAGCAATGGGATGTTGGATGGGGATGGTGGATGGGGATGGGGCGAGGGGGAGAACAAAGTGGGAAATGGGAGAGGAAGTCCATTGAGCCATAGCGCCATTGAGCCATTGCGGCCATATAGTGGCTCAGTTCTGAGTTCAGTTGAGTTCAGTTCAGTTAACTAACCAAAAGATCTACAATGGCTAGAAGCATAAGTTATGTGCGTATAAAATCATTTCGAGTCATTTCCTGTTGTACAACAACTTTTTTGCCACACAGCACCTAAAGCGCGCGCCAGAGAGGGGGGAAGGGGGGGGGGGGCCCCACTAAAAGCAGATAAACCCAGCCAACAAAATCACCAAAAACAAAAAAAAAAAAAAAAAGGTAAAGAACGAACTGAAAAGTGAAGAAAACAAAACAAAAAATAAACATGCTCTTTCATATAAATATTAAAAAACAGAAATGGTCATAAACACTGGCCTGGCCACAGGTTGTCTACGACTGCTTTTAATGCTCATAAAAATTTTATTATATTTTTTAATAATTTAGACGAGAATAATGCGGGAATGTGGAGGGTGCGGGCGTAGGGGCGTAGGTGCTGTGCTAGGGGTTAGTGGTTACGGGTTATGGGTTAGGGGTTGGGGGCTAGAGGTTGCCCTCTAGCAACAGCAACTAGCTAACTATCATATATCCTGGCCGCGGTCGTACACGCACCCAGACCCAGACCCAGATCCGTTTCCATGGCCAGCACGCACACACTAACACTAACACACACACACACACACACACACACACACACACACACACACACACGCGTGGCAAAGTGCAAACGCCGTAAATCATGTTCCAGGTAAACAAGCAAAAAAGCAAAAAAAAAAATAAAGTACGAAAAAAGAACGCAACAGAAAACCGGCAGCAGAAAAAAAAAAAAAAAACAAAAAGAAAGAAACAAAAAACACAGCGTGGCAAGCAGCAAGCAGCAAGCAGCTAGCAGCAAGCAGCGAAAATGAAACGAAGCCCTTGGCCAAAATGGGCAAGCATTTAAGGCAGGATAGCAGTCAGGAGTAGGGTTTTTTGTCCGTGCTGCGGATTGCGGGGGAGGTGGGGAGGGGTGGGGTGCTGCAGCGCGTTTCACAAGCGTTGCGGGCGCGAGACTTTCGCAGCGAGAGAAGGCGATAACTTGATGAAATCGTTAGCATTACCGTTAGACGAGTCAGTTAACGCCAACAACAGCAGCAGCAGCAGTAGCAACAGCATCAGCAACAGTGCAACATATGGTGTCAGAGTGAACGGGAATAGAAAGGGGAAGGGGTAGGGGAAGGGGAAGGGGCAATCAAATCAACCCATAGAAAATAATGGCGGAAAGTAAGCTTGTTTCCAGAGTGCCACATTGGATTACCACACCGGAACAAAATATGCCACAGAAACCGAAACCTTTCTCAAATTTATTGCTAGTACTATTGAAGAGCTCCATCCACTGTGACCTAGACCCAAATCTATTGTGCCCCCCTTACAAGTATATAGCTATAAGCCCATCAACCCTAATTTTTGCACGAATTCAACAATTTTTCAATGCGTTGAGGGTTTCCATGTCTTCCGATTACTGATTACACCTAGTTTAGCTGGATGACCTCTAAGACTAAGTCTAAGTCTAAATCTAAGTCTAAGTCTAAGTCTAAGTCTAAGTCTAAGTCTAAGTCTAAGTCTAAGTCTAAGTCGAGTGCCCTCTTAAGGGACCGCTGAGTATTCTAAGTCTGTGCATCCCCATGGAATGTACTGGGCTAAATCGTATCTGATTTGGCATGTCTTAGACCGATTATCCCTGCCGAGCTCGATTGCCGGAGATGTCTTGCTTCGTTTCTTTTCCCCCTATGATCCGCAACCCGTCCTAGCAGAAGTTCATTTTGTGATCCGAGTTAATCCAACTGGGGTTGGAGCTGCTTGCAACTGGCTGCTATACAACTTGATTGTGCACTTCTTTTGAGTTGACAATTTGAATATTTATTCATTTCATCTCTTCGAGATGGTTAGGCATTTTCAAGAAACATCTGAATGACTGTTTTGCACCAATATCACCTATAAGCACTTGATCAAGGGTATTCGAAGTGCGTCTAGCTGAGCCCTATTTCAATATCTGACACTTTATTAGCATTTCAAGAATGTTAACAAAGCACAAAAACACATACTCGCCTCGCGCTACCTTGCAACAAAATAAAAAGGCACAAATGCCAAGGTCAGGCCACTCACATGTGTGTGTGTGTGTGTGTGTGTGTGTGTGTGTGTGTAGGGGCGGGTGGGAGGGGGAATGAAATCCTTGCCTACATTGCACATTGTGAGAATAGGCGAGAGGCGAGAAGCGAAAAGCGAAAGTGCGCTCGAAATATGTTTCAATTTCACAGCTGCAGCGACGGGAGGCCTATCATTTACAGTTAGAATTACAGTTACAGTTGCCGTTAAAGTTATGCCTACCTGCAGTTGATTGCATTGCTGACATACACACACACACAGACACACACACACACACATGTCGCAGAACAAAACTTGGGCAGTGATTTTTTTCGCTGTCAACCTTTTCGTTGGCTTAGTCGGCGTTTGCCTGTATTGATGTTTGTTGGCAGATGTGTTTGTGTTTGTGTTTGTTTATGTGTTCGCGGATGTGTTTGTGTTTGTGTTTTTGTTTGTCGTTGCTTTTCACAATTTGCACGCTACTTTTTGTCTCGCAGTCTTTTCATTTGGCTAAACTTGACCCACAAACGGGGATGCCTAAAAATATCCAACGAATGTTTTTCGCATGTTATTTTGTGGCTTCCATTTTGTCCTCGTATTTTGTTCTATTTGTTTTGCTCGCATGCAATTAAATATTTAATGCAATTATAATTGCATTTGCTGGTACAGAATGCGTGGGAGAAAGAGAGAGAGAGAGAGAGAGAGAGAGAGAGAGAGAGAGAGTGATGCAGAAGGGGAAGAGCGAAGAAGCGAAAGGGAAATTTTCATTTTTCGTCAGCAGAAAACGATCAGTGCTTGCACTGCTTGCTGCTTGATGCAGAGTCTGTGCACTGCTTGTTTATCAATTCAACTGCTGTGTGAACTTTATCAATATAACAGCTAGCAGTGCAATAGTGCTTGTAGTTTGTGTACATACTAAATACTGCTTGTACAGTTTACTGCCTGGCAACAAGCAGTTAGCCGTACACTGCTTTCCTCATACATATGCTAAGCAAAGACACAAACCACAGTCGATTGTGAATACAATATTTAAAAAATTAATTTCAACTGTAAAAATCGAAATTGCAGCAGCAACTTTTGCAAAGAATTAAAAGAATTTTTGTCTATTTGTTGCAGCACGACTAAACTAGCATGAAGCTGAAGATGATGGGGAGCTGCCGGCTAACGACGCTGGCAGTGCTGCTGCTCCTACTAATTGTGCCCCGCGTCAGCATTGCCAAGTCGAAGAACAAAAACAAGTCCAATCAGAATACGCATTACGCCAGCAGCGACGCCAGCAGCGATGACAACAACAACAACAACAACAATGGCAACAAGGCATCGAGGCACAACGAGGCCTTGCAACGCTTTGCCATGGAGCCGCAGGATCAAACAGCCGTGGTCGGTTCCCGTGTGACGCTGCCGTGTCGCGTCATGCAGAAAAAGGGCGCCTTGCAGTGGACGAAGGACGACTTTGGGCTGGGCCAGCATCGCAATCTGAGCGGCTTCGAGACATACTCGATGGTGGGCAGCGATGAGGAGGGCGACTTCTCGCTGGACATCTATCCGCTGATGCTGAACGACGATGCCAAATACCAGTGCCAGGTGGGACCGGGGCCACAGGGGGAGCCTGGCATCCGTTCCCGGTTTGCCAATCTGACGGTGCTGGTGCCGCCGGAATCACCCAAAATACTGCAGGGTGACTTTCTGGTGACCACCGAGGATCGGGAAATTGAGCTCGAATGCGTCTCGGCCGGCGGCAAACCCGCCGCCGAAATCACCTGGATCGATGGACTCGGCAATGTGCTGACGGCGGAGAGCTTCTTCGAGCCGCTCTCCGATTCACGTCGCATCACCACCAAATCGGTGCTGAAGCTGGCCCCCAAGAAGCGCTACCACAACACGACAATCACGTGCCAGGCCCAAAACACCGCCGATCGCACCTATCGCTCCGCCAAGGTCCTGCTCGAGGTGAAGTACGCCCCCAAAGTGTCCGTCTCTGTGGTGGGCGGTGCCATCGCCGCAACCGGTCGCATTCCCGAGGGCGCCGAGGTCATACTCAGCTGCCAGGCGGACGCGAATCCGCCCGAGCTCAACTATCGCTGGTTCATCAACGATGAGCTGATGCAAGGTGACTTCACAACCAAACTGGTGAGTGCAATCGTCTCAAGAGTTCTCAAGATATAACCCATTTTCGCTGAATCCACCACTGAACCTCCACAACAGCTGCCAACAGCTGCGGTCAAAATTATAGAATAATAAAACTCATTTTATGCTAATCAAATTGAGACATCTTCAAACTCTAAACTAAATAATTGAATACAAATAAATACAACAAGTAAGATTCGAATGTAGTCGAGTGAGCTCGACTACGATATACCATGGACCCAGTTGTAAAATATATTCCAGTTGTATTGCAAAATATTTCCCATTAAAAGTCTTGCACCAAAATGTGATCAGGTCTGCAAATGGTTGAAATGCGATCAATATGAGAATAACTTGGGTGTTTCTTTGCCGATCTTAATGAAATTTGTGCATTTGATCAACAATATGCATTTGCATAATATGTATTAATTGGAAGATTCTGCCTTTGAAAATTCTTGCATTTATTGCTATCGGCAATTTAAATGTATCGATAAGCGAGAAACGGAGACAGTTATCGATAAAATAAAGCAAACTTGATCGACGGACGGACATGGCTATATCGACTCGACTGTTGACCCTGATCAAGAATATATGTACATATATACTTTATTCCTTCTGCCTGTTACACACATTTGCACAAAACCATTATACCCTTTTTACCCATTTGTAATGGGTGCAGGGTATACAAATTGTTCAATTTAAGGAATTTATTTTCTTTGTTTTCATTTATATTATATCAATAATATAATAATTATGTGTAGCCATGAAGCTTTTATGCCAACTTTTATTATTTACTTATCTTTTTGAGCTTAAATAAAATTGCCTTATTTTTTTTTTGCTACATTTTAATGATTTTGTTCAACCTTTTCCAATGCATAAATGCCCCATTTAATTATTATTATTAGTATAAAATGATTTAAATTGAGTGTAACTTTAATTTTAAGACAGAGACTTGTGATTTTCATTGAGAATAATTTCGCCATTCGTATAAATTAATATACTGTATTTTGGACATGATATTTACACTTTTCAAGAAGTTATTATTATCTCATGTTATATAGAAAGAAGACTTTAAATACACGTTTTTTTTTTTAAATATATTTGTATTTTTCTAGTCGAGCACTGCTTTGATGCCTTTAATGCCAAACACGCTTAAATCGTTTTCCAATTAAATTCAAGTTTATTTCTCATATTTTTGTAGTCATTCAAAAACAAATCCGTTCTTGGAATATGAGCAAATATCTTAAATTAAGCAGCTGATTACTTGCCGTTGGCTAATCCGATGCAATCAAGTTGTGAATTGCTCAAATCAATTCCAAGTTCAACTTAAGACCTTGTCTTGCTCTGACTGCTGGTTATACAGCACCAACACCACTGACCTTTCACCTCTGACACTAAGTAAACCTCTCCTTTAAACTCTGATTGATTGACAGATCATTCACAACGTGACCCGGAAGTATCACGATGCGATTGTCAAGTGCGAGGTGGGCAATGCCGTCGGCAAGAGCGAGGAGAGCGAAACCCTGGACATAAGCTGTAAGTGCCACAATTCGAGGCAGCTGGCAGCGCACTCGCAAACTAATTGTTATCGATTCTTTTCGCATGCAGTTGGACCCGTCTTTCGCCAGCGTCCTGCCAGCAAGGAGGCGGACATCGGCGCCACTGTCACCATGCGCTGTGAGGTGGGCGGCAACCCGGCGCCCGACATCGAATGGATCAATGAGAACTCCGATCAGGTAAGACACGAAGGCAACAACCTCGAATCTGGCAGCAAGGCAAGGGGTGCCACAGCACAACCAATCCAAGAAATACCAATTCTCATTGGAGACGCCTAGTAATCTATCTATGAGTATAAAAACCGATAACCGATAACCGGTAATAGATAACCGATAGCCGATAACCGATAACCGATAGCAACAAGAGTAGGTCAAATCCACATGCAAATCAAACTCAACTCTCTCTCTCTCTCCCTCTCTCTCTCTCCCTCTCTCTCTCTCACCGCTCTCTCTCTGGCTCTCTCTTTCTGTCAGGTGGTTGGCCGCGGCCCGGAACTGAAGCTTAAGGTTAGCACCGAGACAGCTGGACGTTATTTCTGCAAGGCGACGGTCAGCGGGTTTCCGGAGATCGGTGCCGAGGCTACGGTCTATGTGAAGCGTGCCCCAATTATCACGTCGCACAAGGTGCAATACGGCGACGTCGGCAGACGGACAAAGATCGATTGTCTGGCATTTAGTATACCGAAAGCGGAGCTTATCCTGTGGTCCTTTGAGGGCAAGGTGATCAACATGAGCAGCGCCGATCCGGACATCTACATATTCGAGGAGCATCATCTGCCGGAGGGCGTCCGGGCGGCGCTCATCATCCGGGAGAGTCTCACAACGCATTTCGGTCAATACAATTGCACGGTGATCAATTCGTATGGCGGAGACTCGCTGGTCATTGAGCTGATGCCGGAGCCAAGCGGTGTGCCCGTAATGCTGCTGGTCATTATCTGCTGCTCAATATCGGGGGCCATCATACTGCTGGTCATGATGGTCATCGTCTATCGGACGCGGCGACGCAGCAAGAAACCGATGCCCGCCGATGTCATACCGGAGGCGTCTCGCGGCGGCGACAAACTCAACGAGCTAAAGAGCGAACTGCGCTCCAAGGCCTACGATGTGGAATATTCGGAGGCGGCCAGCGATGGCCTGGCCATCAATCTCACCCAGACACCCATGCCGGATGTGCAGATGAAGAGCGCCACATTGGGCGTGCCCCTTGCCGGACCCGTCAACTTCGATGAGCGCTTCTCGGGCGACTACGGCGATCGCTACAATCGACCCTGCCACACGAAGAACGCCAAGAACCACAACAGCAAGGAGCAGGCCTACAAGGAGACCACCAGCAATGGCTATGCTCCGTACTTTGAGTACGCCCTCGACTATAGTCCGCCCGGTGACACTGGCAAGCCAAAGGGAGCCTCCATCGGTGCCAATGCCAATGCCAATGTCGGTGGTGGTGGTGGCGGTGGTGGTGGTGGTGGTGGTGGTGGTGGTGGTATCACTGGTGTTGGTATCAACTCAGCCACGCTGCCACATAACAACGGGCCGGCTGCTGGCAAGTCGGTGGGCGTGGCACACGGCAGTGGGGCGAGTCTGCCCCGCAATCAGCGCCACGAGCTGCACCACCACAGCCACAAGCAGCAGCAGCAGCAACATCAGCAGAAGCCACAGACATCCCAAGCCAACGGTTTTCTGGGTAAGTTAATCCCCCAAAAACAGGAAAGAAAAACACAGAAAGAAAGAACAAGCCGAAGTCAAAATACCCTTGTCGAAATTAGATATTCCAAGCACATATCATATATATATTCTTGATATAGTAGAGAATATTATAATGCTAACGTGTCTGTCTGTTTCTTTGTGGATCAGATCACTATATCATATAACTTTCATATCAACAATCAGACGAACGATGTAAAACTGCTTAGCTTATCAAGATATCCAAAATATATTTAACCATTGCTAGTACTATATATATATAGGACAGATCGGGAGAAGGATGATCAACTTTTCTGGTTACCAAGTTATCCAAAACCAAGCCAAAACTTTAACAAAATTTCGAATAAATTAACTTTCATATGAACTTTAGGTCGGCCTCTTACATTTATAGTAAAATTTGGTAGAGTTCGATCTGCCAGAGTGGGTAATCTTTGACGTGTTCTTTCCGATTACCTTTTAAGCTGGTTAGTTTACAGAGAATCCAGAGATAACTCCTCGTTTCCAAGTTCATTGATAGAAAAGTGTTTTTTTTGCTTTTCAAGTTGAATAAAATATAAATAAATCGAGCAATTTTTAATCGTTTCTCTTCTCCAAAACTCTTTTTGTCTCTCTTCCATAATCAGAGCAACCGCTGCTGCAGTATGGGATCGACAGTCGCTTCAGTGCCACCTATGGCAATCCGTACTTGCGCACCAATTCATCCATATTGCCACCCCTGCCACCGCCCAGCACCGCCAATCCGGCGGCAACGCCCGCCCCACCTCCCTACCACTCGACACGGCATGCCCACAGCAATGGCGGGCTGAAGCATTTCGGCGCCGGCGGATATGGGGCAGCGGCCAGCATCAATCATGCTGGCGGAGCTGGTGGTGCGGGGGGCAGCGTTAGTGGGGGACCGGGCAGTGTGAGCGGCAGCAGCTCCAATTTGACAGCCAGCAGCAATACGCTGGCGGCCACGCCCCTCACTCAGCCGTCCATCGGCATCGGTGGTGGTGGGGGCGTCGGCGTGGGCGTGGGCGCCGGCGTAGGTGTGGCAGGGGCACAATTGGGCGCCCAAAGTCCCTCCGGGCAGTTCATACTGCCCACAAACAACAAGGGCGTCACACAGAAGGGTCCTTTGGCTACACACGTCTAATTGGCAACAGCTGGACCGGAACTGGAACCGGAACCGGAACGGGAGCCGGAACGGGAACGGGAACTAAATTATGTGTGTTAGCATATTTATTCAAATTGTATTCGTAATCGTATTGTCTAATGTCTAGACTCTAGCTCCTAGGAAAATACACATATAAAAAAAACTGTGTGTGAATGTAATTTTTTTTTTTCGAAATGATTTCGATCATATATAAAAAAAAAACCGTATTGTGA
Organism: Drosophila anomalipes; assembly: GCA_035041615.1. Lineage (NCBI taxonomy): Eukaryota > Metazoa > Arthropoda > Insecta > Diptera > Drosophilidae > Drosophila > Drosophila anomalipes. The sequence goes on from JAWNKZ010000254.1 coordinate 9,481,908, forward strand.
TTCATAGCGTTAATTATTTTATGGCGAAACTCGAAGAAAAACTAAAATAAATAAAAAAAAAAAAAAAAAATCAAGAGAAAGAAGTCAGTAAATATATATATATATATACATATATGTATGTATATCTAGTGAAAATTTTAAAATAAGTTAATTGTTGGCTTCGGGTTTTAATCGAGCGCTAAAAATGAAAAGAAAACAAAAAACAACAATTAAAAACCATATACATATATATCAATTAACTGAACGTATCAAAGAAAACACATCTTAAAAAGTTAATATCAACAGCGAGCTGAACGAAAACCAAACACAGATTTTCTAACTTTTCCCAGCAAAAACTAAGAAAAATATATCACAAAAAAAAAAATTAAATTTGAAAAAAAAATAAACTTAAAAAAATGCCTGTAGTTAGTTTCAAGTAAAAACAAAACAAAAAAATCGCCGCAGCTGCAAAACATTTTCAAAGCCAAAATTTATTAAATTTTTATGCTTAAATACAAATGCAGCACGGACTAAAGCGAATGCTAGAAAATATTTATGCATATATTCAAATGTATCCGATCAAGTGGTTGGCCGACTTTTTAACCAACTATTTCATATATATATATATATGGATGTTGTTATATACATATATATGTATATGTAACTAAGACCCATTAACTTAAAGATAAATCCACACCTATATACACATACATATGTTTTTAGCTAATTTAAAAAAAAAGAAAAACAAAATATCAAAAAATAAAAATTATATAGTCTAATATATAATGTTTTTAAATGTATAACTGACTATTAGTGCCGCCCACATATCATAAACAAAACAAAACAAAACTGCATGTATGTACATAAGTATGTATGTACATATGTATGGATATATATGTATATATGTACAGATGTACAGATGTATGCATATATGCATGTATGTATGTATGTATGTACAAATGTACTTCCCTAGGGCCAGCATGATCGGGTTGTTAGATAAGAAGCACAGCATCAATGTGAAATCATCTTTATTTTAGTTACTAAGACAAACAACTTTACATCAATTACAAAGTATTCGAGTGTAAAAAAGTAATGAAAGTAATTAAACATATTTTAAAAGAATATAAATATATATATACATATATATATATTAGGTGTATGTATATTGCTCGTATATATAGCGCATATATATGTATATATTATATATATATATATGTATATATATATATATATGTATATATATATATATGTATATATATATATATATACATATATGTGTGTATGTAAGCCAGCTGACTTAACGCTTCACTTAATTAACTACATAGATGTAATTAATTAAAAATTATAATTATACTTATACATATATATATAGTTTTAAAAGTAATAAAAGTAATTAAACATATTTTAAAAGAATATAAATATATGTATACATATATATATATTAGGTGTATGTATATTGCTCGTATATATAGCACATATATATGTATATATTATATATATATATATATATATATATATATATATATATATATATGTGTGTATGTAAGCCAGCTGACTTAACGCTTCACTTAATTAACTACATAGATGTAATTAATTAAAAATTATAATTATACTTATACATATATATATAGCTACACATAACTGAAAGTGTAATACACTGGAAACCTTTTTTTGTCTACATAGTAAAAGAATACATATAATATATATCATAAGAAGAATAAAAAAAAACATTTATAACGTAAACTAGAAACGATTACGTCGAACAAAGCTTAGAAAAAATTTTAAAACACATTTGAAAGATCTACCAAAAATGAATTTAAAAACAAAAAACGATTATAAAAAAAAAAAAAAACGAAATAAAACTGAACCGATTGTAAAACCAGAAAGCGTAAAATTTTTAAATCGAAATGCTGCCTTATGATTCCTTGTGAAGTTTGTTGGGTTCTTAAATGTGCACGTGCATTTAAGCCAACATTATATAATTACAAATTTTTTTTTTTTTTTTGAATATACGAGTACATATATATATGAATAGTGAATGAAAAATCGCTTTAGACGTTTTCTGTTGACATTTGTAAACTAGATGATTTGATTTGATTGATTTTTGTGCTATTTGCAGAGCTTTTACGTGAGTTCATAAGAAGGTTATTCAAACACCAATCGAGCAAAAAGATAACGAAACTTTTTGGTAAAATGACGAACGATTCAATTTAAAGTTCAATTAAATGCAAAAAAAAAAAAATATGCAACAAAAAAAAAAAATGAATACGAAGTAATAAAAAATAAATATAAAAAGAAAAAGAAAAAAGAAGAAAAATCCTATTAAGCCAAGTAAATATGATAATTATACATTATATGTGAAAAGCATGTGCAAAATGAAAACAACAAGAATACAGCAAATAGCAAATGATGGGAATGAAGCAAGCGCAGAGACGTAAAAGAAGATGAAGAACAAGAAGAAGAAGACGGCGAAGAAGAAGAAAAAGAACTAAGCAAAGTGTGAAATTAATTAAATGTAATATGGAAATTAATTCAATTAAAACTTAAGTCAAAGAAAAACTCAAATTAGTTGAAATAAAAATCTAAAATGAAACCAAAAATAAAATATGTATGTATATCCCCAGAGTCCGGGAGTATGCACTTCATTTATTCTTGCTCTTGAGAACTTCGAGCTTTTAATCCATCCATCATTAATATAAGAAATCAGTCCAACTCGGTTACAGGTTTTCATAATATGGGATATTTATTGAAAATTGCTTGAATTTAGAATAACCTTATCGATCGTCAATGTTAACGATTTGCGATTTCACTTTTAAAGCAGGACGCAAGATGTTATCGACTTATCGATGGCAATGGTCGCTCTGCTGGCTGGCGGCCGGTCGGCAAAAGCAACCTGACTACGAAAGACGGTTGCCAGAGCAATAAAGAAAAAAACAAGTATTTAATTTTTGCAGCCATTTTGAAATTGAAAAGCAATAACGACACAGCAGCAACGGCAACAGCAACAACAAAAATGCAAGCCAGCCAGCCAGTCAGCCCAGCAGCAACGCAGGCGCAGTAGATGAGAGAGCACAAATTGTGGAGAGCGATCAGCGCTCTCGCAAGGAGCACTCACAAGTATGGAGTTCAACTCGCTCAGTTGGCAAAACACGTTAACTTCTAGGCTTATGCTGAGAGTTGGGTGTGTCTTTAATAATTTATATAAAATGTGCATGAATATTTTTATAAAATTTAAAACATAAAAATAAATACAAAATTACTTTAATTTATATGAAAATTCATGCGGCATATTCTAGATACAAAAATGGATACAGATAAAAATAGCCTCGATTCCAGGCAGCACATTTGCTTACTGACTTTTGCGAGCGGCGAGTGGCGAGCAGAGAGCGTGCAAGCCACTCTATCACTCTCAATTACTCGCTCTTTATCTCTCTCTCTCTCTCTCTCTCTCTCTCGGCTGCAGTCCGGTTTGCAATGGATCTCCGCTCACTGTGGAGCGTAAGCGAAAGAGAGCAAGAGCGCAAGAGAGCCGGTCGTTGTCGCTGTCTTTTTCGGGGGTTCAAGCAAGCGGCGCTCGTGAGCGCGGCTCAAAGTGTTGCGAGTCGTGAGACGAAACGGATATCGAGGCGGACAGTCTGCAGCAGTTGAAAATTGCAATTGCATGGGATTTCAATTAAATGCTATTTTGTTTTTTTTTGAGTGCCTCCTCTCAATTGTGTATTTGTGTGTGTCTGTGTGTTGGTCTCTCTCTGTGTTAAGTGCAAAAGCAACGCAAATTTAACTCGCAACGCAGGCAAAAAAAAAACGAAACGAAACGAAAACAACTGCAACAAAAGCACGAGAGCAATTCGAAGAGGCAACAACAATATGGCGCTTAATGCCGCCGCATGCAAAAATTGCAGAATGCTGCGACTGCGGCGTATTAAATAAATATCGCTATTGTTGTCCAAGTCCATAAATATTCAATATTGTTTTTTTTTTTTTATTGTTTGTTGTTCCACCCCACCTGGTGTCTCTGTGCCTGTGCGTCCGTGTGCGTGTGAGAGCAATAAATCAAATAAATCGCAGCGAAAAGGAAAATAAGCCAAAATAAAGCACAGCAGAAACCACAACGCGTGTCAGTGTGTGCGTGTGTGTGTGTCTGTGCGTGTCTGTGCGTGTCCCCGTGTGTGAGAAGGAAGCAAAGCGCTGCTGTCTTTGTATTTATCTTTGGTCTCGTTGAATTCAAAGTTTGTTGCGGTTGCGCGTGGAAATGTCGCCGTCGTCCGCGTCGGCGTCAGCGTCGCTGCATACAACAAACGGCAACGCGCGGCACTTAATTGTTCTACTCGCCGCCGCCTGGCTGCAAAATACATAACACATAATAATACAAACAGCAAAAAACGAAAAAAAAAAAATAAAGTAAATTAAAATAAACCCCACAGTCAAAGTGAGACAACAACAACAACAAAAACTGCACACGAAAATTACTACACATACAGCAGCAAGAAAAACAACACCAACAACAGCAGAGAGAAAAAATAGAAACTGAAAAGAAGCATAAAGCGCAAATCTTAAACTGGATTACAATGCAGTTGCAGCGCAGCAGACGTCGCTGTCGCGCACACACAATTTGGATTAACGAAATGCTAGCGGGCGTCGCGCTGCTGCTGCCGCTGCTGGCGCTAGCTACTTTCAGCAGCGCCCATGCAACGGGTAAGTGTAAAGATTGTCAAAGTACTCCCCAAAATAACAAGTCAAAAATAAAAAGCAAAAAATAATGAGAAAAATAAAACCACAATATTTTTGCATGCATTTTGATTGAGTCTGCATTTTCGTGTTCTGACTCGTTTCCCTTTCTATTTGTCTCCTCTCTTCCTTTTCGCTACGTTATTCGTGCTATTCGCTGTTTTGCGCGCTCCTGTTTGCCTGCCAGTTCGCTAGCTCGCCAGTTCGGACAGGTGGTCGCTCTCTCCCTCTCGCATAGTTTGCTCTGCTCTCCCGCTCTCTGTGCTCTCTCGCTCTCTCTCTCTCTCTCTCTTTCTGTACCGATCTGATTTCTGTCTGCTTTCTGCTGCGCACCTTTAACCGACGACTCACAATGGCAGTCGCAGCCTTTCGTTTCATACCATTTGGTTCCACTGCTTGTGTACACACATACATATATACATATGTATATACACATATGCCAGTTGACACTGTTATACATGCGCTCGCATATTTCTTTTGTCAACTTCCTGTGTGTTGTCACCCTGCCGCTCCCCTAGCCCACCGCCTCTCCGCCCAATAATAATTAGGATCACTTGTCAAACTTTTGTACCCCACTATTTACACAGACACACCGAAGACACACACAACAAGACGACGAAGAAAAAGAGCTTGAGTCTTGCAGACCTAAAGCCGGTCAAAAGACCAAAAAAAAAAAAATTATTTGCATATGGGCTCGGCTCTTGTCTAATCATTGTGTCAACAGTCTCTCGGCTCCGTTTCTTGTCCCTAACGTGTGTGGTGTGCATGTGCATCTGTATGTACGTGTGTACTTAGGTGTAGGTGTTGTTGTTATTGTTAGTCTGTATTCACATTGCCTTAACATTTGTCAACTTTCTCAGAATTCAATAAAAAAGAAAGAAAAACGCGTTTTTTTTATCTGGAACCCATTGGATTGCAGATAGGAAATGTACTGCTATCGGAAATATTGTTGTTCAGCCGATCTTTTTATTAGTCATGAGTTATAGTATAAGTTAGATTCAATCCGTAACAATTTGCAACATCTTAAACCGACGCAAATCTAAATTTGTCAAATAGAAACGATAGTAGCCAAATAGAATTACAATGGAGCAGCTGTCTAGCACTATATTCGAAGGGGTTACAGTATCCATTCTTTACTTTTGTATCTTGTTCGCACTGAAAGCCGTTAAGTAAAATTTCTGATCATTCATTGAAATCGCTGAAACTCAAATTCCTACAAAATATCAATTTATGTCATTAAGTAAGCAACTGAATTATTTAATTGTATATAAATTAAAATGGATATGAATAAACTAATTTCGCTCCTTCCCATTGAATAAGATACATTTTTTTTTCTATGCTCGATATATATGATATGCATTCGTTGTGGATTCCATATGCCGCTTGCCTGCCTGCTGTAAATAATTAAGGATAGATCTAACGGGGTCTCCGCATATGCGTGACTTCCAATCATTTTGCAAGAGAGCTGAAAAAGTCAAGAATTTATATTTTAGGGTACGCACAGGACAAGAGGATCAGCACAGGGATGGTGAGGAGAGAGAGAGAGAGAGAGAGAGCGTTGTCGAAACAGTGGAGGAGCAAAGCGGCGAAGAGTAGCAAACAGCGCAAGCAGACAGGAAATACTCATGCATGGCAGGGGCATAGACAGAGACCAGGCTAAAACTGCAGGCACAGCGAGAATGCGCGACATTGAAACAACAACAACAACAACGACAAATACAAGCACTACAAATAAAAGAGAACTCCTCGAGAACTTGTTTTCAGCCTAGGTAGAGAGGTAGATATAACACACACACACACGGACATCTATCTGTGTGCATGTATGCTTTAGCTGGGTCTTGTTCTCTCCCTCTCCCTCTCTCTCCCTCTCTCTCTCTCTCCCTCTCTCTCTCTCTCTCTATCTCTCTCTATCTCTCTATCTCTCTCTCTCTCTCTCTGTCTCTGTATTTGTGTCTGTGGTTGTTGCTGTCGTTGTTGTTCACTCGCTTTGACCTTATCCGTAATTTGATCCGAGTGCAAACAGTGAATAGGACGCGCCTGTGCAATATGCTTAGGGGTTGCACTCCTGGCGACTGAGTTCCCGAGTCCCTTTTGCCTTGCTGCTGACAGCAGCTGTCGCTTTTTCTTCTTCGTCGTCTTCCACTTCCTCTTCCTCCTCTCTTCTCTTGTTGCGGTAATTCAGTAATGTGTAAAAAAGGTGGTTGGTGCTGCTGCTGCTCAAAAAACCGTTACAGCACCTGGGCTCCACATACGTGAGAGGGGAGCAGGGATGGATCCCGCCTGCAGCAGCTGCAATCTCAACTCTCAGTTGAATCCTCTCCCCCCAACCTCCAAAATAATCGAACGACAAGCAAACAGAACAGAACAGCTCTGAACTAGATCAAATTAGTAAACAAAACAATAACCTAAACTACTCAATATTAAATCAGTCTTTGGTCTTTATTCAACTGTGAGAGACTATCGGAATTATCATGCAACACTCCCATCCAACCCTTCCGATCGCATCTCTAACGGAAACAGACCTCAAGTCCCTATTGACCCGGCTCTTTTTGTACTGATCAGAAATGCATGGAAATAAATTAGATATATGTCTGTATGTATATGATATGTAGATATCTTTACAGCTTTACTTATAAGCGTTTTAGTGATTTCAGGGTACAGGGTATAAGAGGAGTACTTGGATCAGGTCGCGGCTCAATGCCAGGGTGTAAATTATGGAAATGCATTGCAAATTGTTGTTGTTATTGTCTGCTTAAATGTCAATACATATACATAAGCATGCAACTAACAAATATATGTATGTGTAAACTGAATGGGAAAGTTGAGTCGGAGCTTTGTTTTTCCCAAGCTCTGCTCTTCTGCTGATGGCTCTTGCCCTTCCCCTTGCAACTCCCTATTTCTTTTTTGTTTAGCAGCGCTAATTTGTCGCGACATTTAATGGGCCTGCCTTAATGGAGAGCGCAGCTAATATGCAAAATGTAAAAGTTAGTCAATATAGCAACACAAGCAGTGTGGTGCTTGCGACGGGGACGCGGCATTATGATATGATATATGTGTAGAGGAAACGAGTTTAGGAAGTAGAGTTAAGAGCGACATCAATAATAACATGACGTTGAAAAGGAGTTGTTGTTGTTGTTGGTGGTGTCTTTATTACCAGTGTTGTCGAACACACAACATAATCACATTATTTTCCAACATTATTTGTTGTATAAACCATCTAATTTTCAATATGTCTTTCCTTTTTGGTTTCACTGTATTCTTGACTCAAGCAAATCAGGGTTTCTGACTAGCATAAAAATTTCAGTGGTTTGTGGTTTTGAACCAATGAATAATTTAAGAAGTTCATTTGTTTTATTGTTTTAGGTTCAATTCTTGGAATAATAAAGCTGAAACTGAGTCGAAAAATTGGTAGAAAAAAAAAAAACACATTGCAGATTCACTTATCAAACTTAACATCCATCCTAATCCCAGCCCAAAAAAGTATGTAAGAATTTGACCCGAAAAGAGTTGGAAAATTAAGATAAGTTCTGCTTTACATATTCATCAATAAGAAGAGAAAACAGGCTGACATTTGGTGTGGTTATCGTTAAATGAAGTAGCTCAAAATGAATGAGGCATAAGTGAAGTAAGTATTTGAAAGCTGTGGTAAATATGTTAAGGCCATCGCGTTCAGTTAATTTGTTGATTTGTCGGCACATTCGTGAAGTGTCTGCAGGCGATGAATGTCGAAATGTGTGAAAGTCTTGCTGATCTTGTATTCTCTTTTTTGACACCCCAAGTCGCAGGCTCAACATGCTTATACATTATGCACATGCGGAGATTGGGGGTACGGGACACGACCAAAGGGGCACTTATCGCCCATTTGCTGTCACATTTATTAATTAATCGATGCCGAATTTTTGGCCAACTTTCTCAGCACTTGAGCGATTGGTAACTTAAGACTTAATTAAAAATACAAAAACAAAAATATATATATAAAAAAAAAACAAAAAAAAAAACGGATCGCCTGCTAATTTTCGGATGCGTAAAATCTGAAACAAATACGTGCAGCAGAGAATTAAGAGACGGTAGCATGAGAAAGCAGATACGAGCGGAAAAAATAAAAAAATAACAATTTTCAAAAATGCAGCAGTTGGTCGAAACCAAAAAGGAGACAAGCCAAAGATAAACAAATGTTCGGAATGCCGCACATTAAATACCCTTAAGGCCTGAATTTTTTTATTTTTTGTGAGTTTATTGTATTAATTTCTTGAAGTTGAAAATTTCCGTTGCATCTTCCAAATTTCTTGCGAAGCAAAAAAGGAGACTTGTTATAAAAGACCGAAATGACAGATATCCGTCAACGATCTTTGGTCAGATTTAACAATGGTATTGTGTGAACTGCACACTTTGTAAACTGATCAAGAATATGCAGTTTGGATTTGAACACTTATTTATTTAGATTCGATTTTAATGTGATAAGAATAATTTGAACTGAAGTGATTTGAATTTAATTTTCTCAAATTGAGCAATCTAATTTCGTTCTCAATACCCAATATACAAGGCAAGGGTATCGAAATGAGCAAAAACTCGTTTACAAGTCCGCTGCTTGCATATTGATCATGCTACTCTGTTACTTGATACCATCTTAAGAGAGACGAGATGATCATTATTATCATCGTCATCATCATCATCATCGAGATGTTGTTGCTCAAGTTGCAAAGCAGTTCCGTTTAGCAGGCGATCCTGTTTTTCTTTCGACAAAAAAAAAACGCAGTAAGAGAGAGAGAGAGAGAGAGAGACTGCTAAAGTTTTTTTTTGTTCATTAATATTTTTTTTTATTTTTTTTTTTGGGCAGTCAGGTAGAATTTTGCTGCGCTCCGGAAATCACAGAGACTGTAAAATATTGTCGCTGCTTTGGCTTTCCCATAGGCCATGATGGTCTAAAAGCTGAAGACTCGATTGGACATATTGGACATTGCATAAACATGACTCTTTCTGTCATTGTTCCCATCATCATCAGCAGCAGCAGCCTCCACAACAACAAAAACAACAGCAGCAGCATCAAAGTTAAAGTTGCCTTAGCCATAGATGAGTTGGCCCGAACAACTTTCCAAGGCGGCTGCTGGGAAAATGCCTCAAATGGTTAGACAAAACTGTTTGGCATCAGTTGTTGGCTCTCTTAACTCTCGACGGCTGCTGCTGCTGCTGCTGCTGCATGCTTGCCCCGCTCAATTTGGCTTAAACTAATTATAAAAGCAGCCAGTTAGTTGTTCAGTTGGGCTTAAAGCGTAATTAAATCTCAAGAAAAAAAAAATCAACGATTAGGCCAAAGCAGTTGCAGTCTGTTTATTGACTTTTAATGATGGCCAGGCGAATTAGTGCCCACCGCTTGCCTCCACAACTCTCTCCCCACACCCCACTTTCCCCCCCTCCAGCTCCACCGGTTGGCCAACAACAACAACTTGGTCTTCTACTTCTTGCCTGACTTGCTGCCTGTTTAATGAGTTTTCTTTATGGCCAGGGCGCAGCACACACACACACACACACACACAGACACGTAATAAAGACACACACACACACACAGTCAACACACTCACACACACAGTCAACACACACACTAACATTTATTCTGCCTGCTACGCACTGACCGAACAAGTTTTTAGTTTTGTTTCTTCCTCGTCTTCGGGTCTCGTTTTTTTTTTATGTTTTCTGCTTTGTGTGTCTTATTCTTATAACCTAACCACTTCATGGCTTGGGCCCGGCTTGGGCTTGGGTCCAAAAAGGCTGACAACCTCGAGAACAAATGAACGGGGCAAAATTCAGCGCTCTCAGTTCAGTTCAGCTCAGCTCAGCTCAACAACAATTTTTTTTCTTTTATAGATATTACCCAAAGTGTCTTGTGTCTTGAGTCTTGTGTCTCGAGTCTTGGCCAGGGCCAGGCCCATGGGGTTTGCGTTGCACGCGATGCTAGAGCGGGACGGCAAGCAAAGCGCAGCATAACTGTTGCCTAGCTATCTATTTCGCTTACTCTCGCGTACACGTTTCGACTTCATCCGTGTTGGACATAGAAATTCTTTCTAAGCTCTAACCAACATACAACAAAATGTGGCAAAAGCAAAAAGTCAGCGTGCCAGGCGCTCTCTCCAGTGCTTGAATGTGTATGTGTGCAGTGACAATCATCGCTACACATACAATCATATATATATATATATACTTGAACTACACTTGAACGATCGATGCAGCGCATATTGCTTAGAAACAAGTAGGCAACGATTTTGTTTTCGGGCGTCTAAAGGCGCATTCGATAAGTAGATCAGCCCAAGATCAGCAAAGAAAGCCATACACACTCAGATATACAAATGAAGATTAGATAAAGAATGTGCAGATTGCGTTCGAGCAGATAAAATAGTGTTGACTCGAGTATCTATATCTATGTATATACATGCTGCAGTTGACGTCTGTCGATATCGGGCTCTCTATGAATTTACATATGAACGATATGTAAGAGATCTAATGAAAATAAACAATTCGCTGCTATCAGCTCAAAGAGTTTGAAGGCATATAAATATTTATAATTCCAAGTTGATTTTGAGACAGCAAATAGCTAGAGTTTAGCACATTAAAAATAAAAAAGAATGCTTTAGTCGAGAGAGCTCGTGTCTAGGAAATGAAGTGAACTAAATTGGCATCTTGTAAATGATATTCCAAAATTGGATGTTAATAAACTTTCAATATACTTTTTCACAAGAGCTTCTACAATTTCTCACATTTTTAATGGATATGCTTATGAATGTTAATGACATTCTACAAATCCAAGGAAGTAAAACTTCTCGACGTTAATGTGAAATAGTTTAGGAAAAAGTGAAGATTTAAATGTATATATACAAATGTGTGTATATTGCCATAACGATCTCTACACAGAAAGCCCATTTTCAACCGTTTTAATACAAAGGCTAACGACCATTCAACGATCTCTCTGTCTCTCGCTCATTTTGAGTATCTTTTGAATTAATTTATTTAAGGGCCAAGTGAGAGATAAGAAATGCATTCAAATGGTAGCTGTTCAACATAGTGATGATGTCCAACGCGTTGCAAGTGCTCAAAAAAGCTTCAAAAATCAAATCAAACTCTGATTTGCATTTTGAATGACAGTTAATGGCTAACAGGAGGCCCTTCGATCACTTAGCAAGCTGCTGTCAAACTCTCTTTCTCTCCCTCTCTCTCTCTCTCTCTAGCCCGCTCTCGCTCTATGTCATTCTTTTTGAGGGCAAGTTACAGGTGGCGCCACCATCGCGCTGCCAACTTTTGACGTTTAAATCTGGTTTTCGACAATTAGTATAGACTTCAAATACAAAAGCTCTAAATCGTTGTATACTCTACGAAAGAGTGCGCTTGACTATGCGAATACCCTTCCGACAAACAAGCCCAACTCTCTTTAAATTTCCAGGGTATAGCGCAGTATAAATTTGTATTTCCAGTTCAGCAGACGGCTGACTAACTCGGAACTTTATTATACCCTGTTTGTTGAGTGTTTAGTGCGTACAGGGTATATAAACAAACTAAACTAAACTAAACATTCACACGCTCTGGCATGTTTTTAATGTTGTCTTTCTTGCTGCTGTTGTTGTTGTTGTTGTCTGCCGGAAGTGTTAAATGCTTCACTTTATTTAAAGTACGCACAGCGACAATGACAGACAGAGAGGCCGAGGGAAGGCGAGAGAGAGGAAGAACATGGCATAATATCATTCATATGACACATTATTAATATGCTTTTTAAACTTCAACCCTTTTGAGTGTAGTTGTATGTGGTTTTCGTTGTGTGTGTGTGTGTGCGTGTGTGTGCGTCTGCGCAGCCATTTGCGACTCCGTCGGCTTTGGCGCGCATTTGGACAACCTCATGAGGGTGTCTTCTATTACTTTCTATCCCTATCTCTTTCTCTCTCTCTCTTTCTCTTTCTCTCTCTCTCTCTCTCTCTCTCTCGCACACTCTCACTCTCTCTTGCTCTCTGCATTTGTTTATTCCCACGTTGCTCGCCATCGCATAGTCAACGCTTCCCCCTCAATCTCTCTTTCTTCGTTCCATATTTTGTCAGGGGTTGCTATTGCGTATTTGTGGGAGAAGGTAAGGGGGGTGGGGTTGGTTGCTGGGGGTGGGGTTTGTTGTGTTAATGTCCCTGCAGCGTGCAAAGTGTCGCATGTGTTCTCAAGTGCACTTCAATTACCCATCGAGGCCCGACCGAAACTGCTTACCAATCCTGCAGCTGGCCCATTTTAGTAGTTTGCTTTATCATAATGTTGTTGTTGCTGATGTTTTTGTTGTTGTTGTTGTTGCAGTTATCATGCGCTCAATTACGTAGTAGCATTCGGTGAGGGTCCTTAGGGTAGGTCTGAAACACACACACACGCACAGACACTAATATACCATATGTTTGTGAGATGCATAAGTGGCTCAGATAATTTCAAGACTGAACGATTTGGACTATGAAAAGTTCTCAAAAACATTTGCATTTTTGAATTTTTCAATGTAAGGCAAATTTATAAAAGTAAATAAAATAAATATGTCAATTCATTGAGTTCTACAGACTCATTTCGAAAAACTTTAAATGCTTTGAAAGTGATTATTTCTAGACCATTCGTATTTCATATTATTTTAAAAGTGACTACTATATTTGATATAAACGTCAAATAATCTTCGCAATTATAAACGAATTTTCCTAAAAACTACTGTAGTTATTTTTAATGCACATATCAAAGTCGAAATTTGTATTTGCTTTGTGTAAAATTTGATAAAACTATATTTTATATTTGTTCTAGAATTTTACCACAGTTTTTGGGCAGCCTTTTGGAAATATCTTACGCTAATCATTTCGTTTCGAAATCGGACAGAATATACAAGAAACCTCTAACCACAAAACCACAACATCCTCTCAGCGTCGATACAATTACGAGTATTTCGAGTACTCCATCAGTACTGACAGATAGTAGCCCCAGAGTCGACCCAAACGATTACCAACCGACTTGGATTGCGTGGAGTGAAGTGGGGTGGGGTTGGGGTAAATTGCATTTGAAGCGTCTTGGGCGGCTTTGTTATCTCTATCTCTCTCACTCTCCCTCCCTCCCTTGCTCCCTCGATCGGTTTGACTGTGGCCTATTAATCTATCAGAGCTGAAGACGTTGCGACGCGTCGGGAATACTATAGAAATGGAATGGAACGAGTGAGACCGCAAAAATGCCATGCTGTACGCTCGGCAACATGTAACCTCAAAAAAAGTAGTAAAGGAGGTGGTGGAGGGGGGAAAACAAAAACAACAACAACAACAGCAACACCAAGTAAATAAATAAAAGAAAAAATTAAGCGAACCCGAATTGAAACGAACTGCACCGAAGCAGCATCGTAATGTTTATTCGTGTTCGTTGGGCGTTCGTTCGGTTCGGTTCCCACACTCGTTCGTTGTTCGTTGTTCGATGTTCGGTTTTCATCGCTGTTCGTTTTACGATCTTTCTGTGCTGTACTTCGTCACTTCGTGTGTAGACCCCGTCGTCTCAGTGCCCACTTGGAGCGACTTTTTCATTAACACTTAACAATCTTTTCGCATTTGGCTGCCACATCTGCCCCATATACACCCCTCTCCCCTCCACCGACCAAACCTTTTACAACGCTCACCGTTGTTGTTGTTGTAATTGTTGGATACCGTGTGGTTTTTGTGTTCGTTTTCTATTTGCCACATTACACATTATTTATGGGGCGACTATTTATTTTTATTTAGCTTTTCATTGTTATGGCTGCCACCTCCACGCATTAACAGCCGCATCTTCCCCGTCTCCCCGATCTCCCCGTAGTCCCTGATCTGAGATGAACACCCGATCACCGCCTCCGCAACAATTTGTCAGCACTTGTGAACAACGGCGTCTGTGAACATTTGAAGAACTCATTGGCTCAGTGCGACCTCGTCTCCGAGCTTATCACAATCCAGAACAGAGAGAAGATGATGCACAGCAAGGAGAGCGTGAGGCAGAGTGGGGAAACTGCATCATTTGCTGCGCAATTCGCCATCTGTAGTTTTATCAGCGTACAAATTGCAAAAAGCTGACAATCAGAGCTGATCCTCAGAGCTCAAAGTTACTGCTGCTGCTGTAGCTCTGGAATTGGAGCTGCTCCAAGCGATCAGTCAAAGATCACTCAATAAACATCCAGTTGCAAAAGATATGCCCATTTTACAGTCAAAAACCGTGCAGCAGCCTTATCTGAGATGAACTGAATACGATGATGATGGCAGATCGCAGATCATCATCATTTTGAGTTTACGTGGAAATTTTAAATTCGAGCAACATTCCAATTTCAATAGTTGCCTAGAATGAAAGTTGTTAATGCGATCAGTGTTCAGAGTATCAGTCAATAACTGGGAAGATAGCTAGAACATCATGCAACCAGACTCAACTGCTGCAGTTAACCTTAACTACGGTCATTTAGTAACAACACTAACTTTAAATCGCTTACACAATATGATGAAATTCGTCTAAGCGCTCACGATAATGCTCGCCGCACATTTGAACATGTTTAAACATGCATGTTTTTTTTTTTTGTCCAACTGTTTTTTGCGCATATTTCTATTTTATATTTCGATAAAGCCTGAGAACTTGAACGTATCGAAGTTTCGCCAGTAGAATTTGTGACGCGTTTTATTGTGCTTTAAGATTAAAACTCTGAGATAATAATAATGTGTGTGCCACACGAGGCTCAGCACGGAGGCCCGTTTCCTATGTTTATATTGTGCATATTATATACACACATACATATATGCATATTGCAATATTGATGTGATTGCTTTAACCCCAATACAATGTCTTGCCAACGACGATTTTATTTTTAATATACGATATAAAAATAAAGTTAAAAAAAAAATATGTATATATATATATATATACATTAACATATGCATAGCTCATTAGACTCGATTCGAGTGTTCGGTAAGTAATGTGTACTCTTGTCTCATATACAGGTTATTTACAGGGTATAGATGTTTAATTGTCAATAAAGATGACTTGGCCAACAAACTGTGATATTGTTTTTAATATGCATTTTATTAGAATATTTAATTCAATACCACAATACATCTCCCCCCCTTCTCCCACCCACTCCTCACTCCAACCAATACATCAAATTTTGGTTATGTGGTTTACAGTTGGTTTCCTTTGATGTTTTGTTTTTTAAATAAATTGTACATTTTTCATTATTGCGGTTTGAATTTGTGCGGTTTTTTGATGTTTTTATTTTTATATATTATTTTATATATATATATATATATATATATATTTAGTGCCTTTGCACGCTGGAGAAAAGCGTGAGAAATTTTTGGCCGTGGTTTTGTTTTTAGGTTGTAGTTTTTGTTATTGTTGCTTTTATGTTTTGTTTTTTGTTGCTATTTTACTTGTCGCTGTCGACGTTGTTTCTGTGTTTTGGTTTTTGCCTTTGTTTTAGTTTCAGTTTCGCCGCTGCTGCTGTTGCTTTTGTTGTTGTTGCTCATTTTGTTGTTGCTACTGTTGCTTATTATGCTGATAGCGTTTTTGGGTGGCTTTTGTTGTTTGTTGTTTGCTCAAGCGCATGTCTGTGCTTGTCTACGTGTGTGTGTCAGGAACGCAAAAATTTAAATTCGATAAGCGGCATTTATAACGGCCAGTGACATTTGTCTGCACCCCTTGCCACAGACATACAAACATACAAACACACACACACGCCACATAGGCGGCACTTAAAATTAAAGTTAAAGTCATAACTGTCCGGACACCAAATCTGGCAATAAAAAAAACAAGCTTTCATAATGTCTGAAATTCGATGAACGGACAGACAGACGGACGTGGCTAGATCGAGTGGTCTATGGGGTCCGCCTGTTACATACTTTTCCACAATTTCATTATACCCATTTTCAGTGTTCAGGATATATATCAAAAATACATATTATTATTAAAAAAAAATTAAAATGTCTTATTCAATTTTTTGTATTTTTTTAGTTTGGACTACTTAAATCATGAAAATCATGAAAATTTATATTTATAATAAATTACCTATTATATTACACCCAAAAAAATAAAATTATTGTGTATTAAGCTGATTAGTACTTAATTATTGTATATAATAAATAATACAAATTTGTTCACTTCTAAAACCAAATTGTTTCACTTTGCCAAAGCGTGAAGAATTGATGAAAATATGATGCAGTTCTGTACACCCACACATCCCCCCCACATGGCCCCCTTCCCAGCTGACTTTTTAATTATAGTACTAGTTAAGCCTAGCTATGAGCAATTTCGTTGCAAGCTTCAAGCAACAATTTCGAGCAATTAACAAATCATTTGTCTAAACATCAAATGTGAGAGTGTGCACAGCACTTTAAAGCAGGAGTGGGTGGGGCTGTGAAGTGGTTAGGAGGTGGAGGGGGGGTCTTGTAATGAATTTACACGTTACACTTGCCTGCATCGGCAAGCGTCCGATTAAACGTTCGAAACAAGTGCGCCAACATATTTGTTGCTCATGTTCTTGTTGTTGTTGTTGTTGTTGTTGAGCGCATTTCATTGTGCGGTAAATCACACGCAATAAAAAAAATCGTACCTGTTGAAAAAAAAAAACAAAAAAAAAACTGCTAAAAGCGTTTCACGCTCTGTCGATGAAGCGTTGAAATGGCCCAGAGAGCAGCCAGTTAATTCATTTAAGCCCAAACTGGCCACGCCCATCGCGGCAAACTATGCCAATTACAAAGCTGAAACCAAGACAAACAGAAAACTAGAAAAAGAAAAAAAAACAATTGACACTTTTTATTTTTTAGTCATGCAAATCAACTGCAGCTGGCCGAGTGAGTCACTAGCAAACCAGTGGATATATGACTATGGTTCTACACAGATGCCGAGAGAAAAGAGCTATAAGAACAAAATCAATTAAATTCGAACGAAATAAATGCTTGAAAATCAAGTAAGAATGCTCTAGTCGAGTGAACTTGAACTGCCTATGGTATACGAGAACTTTCAATCCAACTTTGACGTCTGATATAAATACCTAATTGGATAGGAGATGTGTCTTCTTTTGCCTGTCACAGACTTGTGTACACCTTCATAATATCCATTTTCATTATAATTTTCAGGGTATCATTAATAAAAGCTGCCAACAATAATTGTTGGCACTTAATACAATTTAAATTAAAGCCGAAGAACTTGTTCAAGTCTCGCTTTTAGTCCATAAGCTTTTCAAGTGTAGTTTAGCAAGAAACTCGAAGCATGCTAAAAAAAAAAAATGTAAGAAAATATTATTCAATCAGACTTTATGATAATGATGCAAATAATATGCTCGGCATATTTGTTCTTTCTCTGAACTGAAGAGCCGCACCTCAACAAATGCGAATAAAACATTTTTAGTGGTCTGAGTGTTTATTTTATTTGATTTTTTAGATCTTTTTGCTGCACTAATTGAGGTCAATTAGTTGATACACACACACACAAACACACACACACACACACACACTTAGGACAGCCAGGCAACGCGCAGCTGGCGACACGATGTTGCAAAAAAAAATAAAATAATAATAAAAATGAAGACAATCATCAATGTATAGCAACATATGTTGCTGACGACGGCTTGTTTGGTTTGCTGCTGTCTTTGCAATAAATTTCGCAATATTATGCATACGACGCGTATGACTCAGGCTTGAAATTTCGCTCAGCATTGCATGTGTGTATGCGTGTGTGTGTGTTTGTTTGTTTGTGTTTGTACATATATGTTTTTATCAGGCCAAGATTTATGCCGGGTTGGTTTTTTTTTTTTTTTTGTGTTGTGTCTGTGCCATCGATCATTCAAATGCGAAATTTATGTTTACGTATTCGCGACAATTTCGTGTTGCACATTTCGAATGCGAAGCGCGGCACACAGTCAGCGCTCATTGAAAACAGCAGAAAAAAAAGGGTTGCTAATATCACATATGTATATGCCGAGGGTGATGGAGGGGGCTTTAAGTGCTGCTGCAACGCAGACATTATCATATATAAACATATATATGTATATATATTTTTTTTGTCTCATTTTTTTTTTTCGTTTGACGCGTCACGAAGACAAAGCCATTTATTTATTGTGCTGGGCAATCAAAACTTATTGTCGCCTATTGTCCCTTCACCCGCTATCCCTCACTCCTGCCCCAGGGCTGTGCGTTCGACGTCGTGGCAGGAAATCGCCACACGCCCAATTAGCAAACATTGGGGCGCTTTGGCGCGCGGCGCGTTTGTTTAATTTGCGTGTGGACATTTTTACAATGAAAAATAAGCATATTCCAAGCTTTGTCTTGCTTCTTCATTTTTTTTTTTGCTTGCTTGCAAATGTCTGTATTTTTTTTTTATTTTTGCTGCCCTCGCTGGTTAGGTAGTTCAAGTGCAATGAACTTTAGTTGCAAAGTGGTTGTTTTATAGCGGTTGGTGTTCTGCAGCTGCTGCTTCTTTCTTTTTGTTGCGACTTACTTGTTGCTGCCCGCAACATGAAACTAGAGACTACTCCACCGTCAGCACCCTCTTTAACTAAGCTTGCAATCGGGTTTTGAACTATAACTATTCATATATATTACATAGATGTATTCGCATGTTTTGATCTATCTTTAATTCCTCATATACGTATCAATGTGAAAGTAATTGATTTTATAGAGATAGTTTTCAAATTGTTGAAATAACTTTTGATTTTGATACATATTCATATTTATTATTTTTATTTTTTAAAATCATTTTTCAAAATTGTAGGCTGTTTTTTAGCCCACATTTAATAACTTAACTCAACACAATCACAATTTGATGCCACAATCAACTAGAACCAACTTTAACTTTGTGCAGTTGCTGTAATTATAAAATATAAAACCGATTTTTTAAAATATTCCCATCTTGTCTTGCCATTACAGAAAGCAGCTCCTCCTCCCTGGCCATTTCCTGCACCACATTGGGCTGCAAGAATGGCGGCACATGCATCACCCAGACAAATGGAAAATCCTACTGCGCGTAAGTACACCTTGAACACATTCCCAACAAACAGAGCAAGTCGAAAAATAAAAATAAAAAAAAAAAACTCATGCGAAATCCAGTTTATGGCTGCGGAAGGAAGTAATCATTAATTAGGGCCAGGTTACAATGTTCATGGGCTCTGTCCCTCTCTCTTTGAGAAGAGGCCTGTCAATTTATGCAAATTAAAACCAGTCGGCGGCGTGAGTGTGGATGGGGAAGGGGTGGGATACGGGTTGAATGTCAAATATTTGCCATAAACTTGAATTGGTTTGCTTAATGATTAGCATACGGTTTTTATTTTTTTTTTTTTGGGCTACCGAATTGACAACAGCAATTTGCATATGTCAATCAATTGGTCGACAGCAACGGCCACCGTTATACTAACGTATAATGTCCGTTCCAAGGACACACGCAAAGAGAACTCACAAATTGAAATTGAGGCTTCCATCATTTGTTGGCCCGAAGCACCATAAAATAAGGAAAACATTACGACAAGAACTTAAATTCGGTTGAGACACGTCTAGACCATGAGTTAAAGACAAGAAAAGGAACAAGAAAGGAAGACTATCTTAGGCACACCGAAGATTGCAGACCCTTTCAAACCGGAGTTAAGTTACCCACATCTAAATTTCACTATAAACCGTCGGATAATTCCTGTGCCAGCTGCAGAATATATTGGTCCGTTGTGAATGGTTTGTTATTCACATGTTGGGATTATGAAAACTGATGAGCCTTGGCAAACGAGTGTTGTTCAGACAAGAACTCATATTTCGACCATGGCATATTTCCTAGTAGTATAATCTGGTATAAAGAGGTAGTT
Source organism: Drosophila anomalipes (assembly GCA_035041615.1). NCBI lineage: Eukaryota > Metazoa > Arthropoda > Insecta > Diptera > Drosophilidae > Drosophila > Drosophila anomalipes. The sequence goes on from JAWNKZ010000254.1 coordinate 9,502,438, forward strand.
TTACAAGATAGTTTAAAAACTGAGTGACTAGTTTGTAAAGTAACAGACAGACGGACAGACGGACATGACTGCATCGTTTAGTTTAGTGATACTGATCGCATCGATTAGGTTAGTGATACTGATCAAGAATATCTATATTTCCGACGCTTTCGTCAGTGCCTTACAAAGTTGACGATAAAACTATAATATTCTCTGCTGGGTTGTACGAAAAATCAGTTGAATTTTGTTCTTAAAATGCAAAGTCGACAAACGAATATCGGACGAATGATATGACAAATGACAAGCGAATGTTGGCGAATGTTGGCGAATGATGACGAACGACTTCGGTTCGTGTGTTTGCTGGGTTTTTCTAATTTGTCCGCCATTTTCGCCCTTTCCGCTTAATTTTTTCTGTGGCAGTTGTAGCTGTCTCTTTTTTCTTTTTTTTTTTTGTCTATTCTGTGGCATTGCATTTTTTTTTATTATGTTTTACTTTTTTTTTGGTTTTTTTCGGTGTGTTTTCGTCATAAATCAAATGCGAATGCGGCCTCAAACAAATGGCACGTACGAAACGCATAACTTGAACTGAGTTATGATTTGAGGATGGCTGTGACGAGTCGAGCACTTACTTTACTCTGTTTTTTATTTTTTTTATGGAGTCTGTCAAAATTTAACGAGTCAACGAACATGGCATAATTAAAACTCGGTACGTGTAACCGACATGGACTCGCAAGAGTCGGTACTCGAAAGAGTTCGTCTTAAAGATCGATTGCATTGTCAACGCAACTCTCGCACAATCACAGCTGTGATCGGGGATCAGTGAGAAGCGATCAGTGTGATCTGTGTGTGTGATCTACAGCACGATCGGGGGCGCTTTCATTGAGCGCATAATGGAGTAGAGATTGCAGTTGTAAGTAGTTCACTTGAGAGTCTGTCATTGCTTCGACACATGATCTTTAACATAAAGCTGTGATCAAGAGAACATTCATTGACTATTTAACCTGTATAGGGCACTTTGTTCTCTCCACTCTCTTGGCTGCAGTAGCCACAGCAACTTCTACCTTTTCCACTCCTCGGCATCTGTCGTCTTGTCGATTATTTTGCTATCACTATCTTTAGCAGGCAATTACATAAAAGCGCTTAAGCTTTTAGTCCAAAAATGCGACCGTTTTTTTGTATATATATATATATATTTTTTTTTTTTTGCTGTAGTTGGTTTTACGACATTTTCTCTGGACTGACTAGGCGATCGTTGCTGATGATCAAGCCATGTGGCAGTACATTTTTGCCTCATTGCCTCGTCGTTGCCTCTTTGTCTCTTTTGGGCCTTGTGCGCAACTGAGACCGAGACTCTAACTCTGGCTCGGTTTCTGTTTCTGATCATCAACGGCACGATCAAGCCACAGACTTCATTCCAGTCTTTACATATGTAACTGATCTCCTTCTCTCTCTTTCTCTCTCTTCCACTCACTCTCTCTCTCTCTCTCTCTCGCTTGTCTCTCTGTCTCTCCCTCTGTCTGAATGTGCGATAACATCGCTTGAACTTTGTCAGCCATTGAGTCGGAAACAGTAACTGTTGCCTAAGCTGAGCTTGAGCTATTAGAGGATCGCGCTCAGTCTGGCGCGTATGTATTTATACCCTTTCCTTAAAAAAGGTATTATCATTTTGTCGCGAAATGTGTAATGAATTACAAATCAAAATCAAATTAAAGTATACAAACAATTGTTGTGGCAACTTTCAGTCGGCTGATAAGCCGTTTGCTAAAGAAAGCTTAGAGGCGGCATCAGATGAGTGTAGGAATTTTTTTTTTTTTAAGTATATCTTGACAATAATTGAGTGGCTTTAGTTGTGTGGCTAAAAGGCGAGGGTATTTAAATTTTGGCATATCAAGCTTGGCTGTTGTTCCAGTTTTTATTATCTTTGCTGGCAGCTGTGGGGTACGTTTACCGCATTTTGTCTTGATTTTCGAATTGGTGCAGAGCTCAATGATTATTTTGCAAATTTTGCAAATTTCACGAGATTTTGCCAAACGGAGCACGGAGCACTGTGTTTATTTTTGGCCATTTACCGATCAGCTCGATACGATCAGAGCGGCTCGGGCTCAGCTCTCTGAGTTTGTTGGTTGTTTGTTTAATTGACTTGATTGCCCGAGTTGATGGCCTGTGCAGGACACGACGCCGCGACGTTTCCAGATCTTACAGCCGTTTATGTCAGCGAGACGTTTGATTCGCTTTGATTGGCTCTTTTGCCCGTTTGCTTCTACGGCAACATAAAATCTGTAGCCATGTCAAATGTCATGTTCGAGTCCATTTTTGGGTTGGCATGGATCGCCCACAGAGATGGTCGCTCGCACAATTATGCACTTGAGTGAGACCGCACTGGGACCGCAAGGCCCCCAGAACAATGAATTTGTTTGTGGCTCAATAAAAGTCGCTGCTGGCTGTTGTTGTTCATCATCATCTGTTGCTTGCCATCAACTGTTTCGTCTATTATTTATCGATCTGTATTGTGTGGCCAGCGTTTTTTCCTTTTATATTTTTCTTCTTTTTTTTTTGTGTTTTACTTGCGGTTTATGACATGTTAATAAGCAGCTCCCACCACAAAAAAAAACGGCTTTGAAAAAATGTGGACTTAGGCAACAAATGCGGCATATTGAAAATTTTGCTTTGAAGTGCGAGCAATCAACAATCTCCAGCAATCTGCCCAGAGAAGAGAAAAGAAACAAGAAAAAAGCTCAAACTGTGATGAGCTTGATGTTCATGTTGATGCTGCTGTTCATGAGTCATCGGCTAGCTGGCTGACCATATAAATATTTGGCAACAGGAATTGTTGTTAATGTGAGCAGCATCCAAAAATTTGTACGCCCAAACCATTTTCGATTTTTCTTTTAGCAAAGACGAGTATCTCGAATACTATTTCGAGAGCATTTTCCTTTAGAGCTGTTGGAATAGAAATTTAAAACACTTTTTGACTGCAAGAAAAATTATCCGTGAACAGACGAACAACTTGAAGATAAAACAACAAATGAGCAACCGATCTCAATTATCAATTGCTGAGTTTAAAAAGCTGTATTTTGTTTGGAAACTGAATGAACCGTTTATATTCGCATTTATTTCTTCTCAGCCATTTTAACGGATTAGGCCAGCATTATCAACCAAATCGTAGTGCCTCCAATTTGTGAAAAGTGCTTATCACAGTGAAGTTTACACAGTGACAGTTCACAAAACCAAAATGTGTCTGGACTGAATTGCTGACCCGCAACAGGGCGAAAAGAATTTTGTTCGCTTAGTTTTCGTTTTGTTTTTGTTGGGTTAAGCTCGAGGCAAGTTCGTTGCCTAAGTCTTTCGTTTTGTATTGTGCAGCGCTCAGTTCATTGTTTCATGCACAGCCAGACAGCCGACCAGCAAGAGGTAGAGAAAAGTGAGTGTGTGTATGTGTGTGTGTGTGTGTGTGTGTGTTTATGTACTGCTTAATGCCCATGCTTGTATATTTCCATTTAATTTCATTTCCCCACACGACGAGCAGCGCAGCCGCAGCAGAAGAGGAATAACAACAACTTTGCTTTTTATTTCAACTCTCGGCTCACACGCTTTGCACTTGAAATGTTCTTTTTGGCTTTCCTTTGCCTCCGTATATATATATATATATATATACATATATGTGTGTCTATGTATGTGTATATGTATGTATACATATATGTATTATATGCTGCTTACCTGTCTCGCCGTCTTAGCCACGTCTCACCCTGCCTTGACTTACCTTGCTGCTGCTTACCTTTACCTGCTCTTTTGCCCTCCAAACAAAAAGTTAAAAATTTTCAAGCTCTGTGTGCAATTACTTTAATTAACTCATCATTAAGCACGACAGCAGCAAAACAGTCGGGTGCTGTTTGTGTGTGTGTGTGTGTGTGTGTGTGTGTATGCGTGTGTGTGTATGTGTGTATGCTTATATCTGAAAAGCAAACAGATACAGGGCTGACCAAAGGAAATGACAATGAAAATGCGCAAGCACAAAAGTCAAAAGCAATCGCCGCGCTAATCTCTTAAGCGTCTTCGCTCAACACGGCAGCAGCAGTTTTTTATGGTCCAGTTACAGTTAGCAGACAGTCGAGAGAAGCTGCTGCTGCTGCTGCTGCTACTACTGATACTGATGATGACACATTTAGAGAGCGTCAGCTGGCGGCCATTTTGTGGCGCATCCTTCGATTTTTATCAGCAGGGCCAAAGCAGCTTCAGGTCCCCAAGTTTCAGAGTAGCGAGTTTAAACTTGTTTGCAACCTGCTTTGATTGCTTTTCTGTGTTGCCGTTGATTTGTTATAGCAGCAGCAGCAGCAACAGCCGCAGCAGCAAAATAAACTCCTCCCCAGCAAGCCCCAGTTTTGGTCGCAGTTCAGTTTCAGCCCATTCCCAACAGCGTAGCGAATGTTTATTGTGCATTCCGCTTGCATTGTACATTCTTGCCATATACAGCAACAGCAGCAACAGCAATGCCCATAAATTGTTGCTGCACACACATACACACACACACGCACACACACACACACACACACCTGAACCGGAATAACCAATACGCGAACCCTTTTGCTCTTCATTTTGCGCGCCCTTTTTTGCGGCCAAGGCGTTGGCGTACAAAATTCCTTGTTGTGGATTTTTTTCGCAGTTTCATTTCAAGTTGCTTGATTTCATTTTATAGCGTTGCAGTCTCTCTTTCGCTCAGTCTCTCACTCTCCGTCTGCTGTCAAATTAAAACGTTTTATTGAAACTCAATTATCGTATATTGCGCATTCTCACGACTCACGCGACGGACGAATCGAGACGAACAAGATGTGGCAAGGCGGAGGTGAAGGTGGAGTAGTTAAGGGAGCTGCAACTCCGCCACACCAAAAAAAAAAAATTAATTATGTCTCTGAACGGCAGAGTCAAAGTTTCAGCGGCGCTGTCTGAAAGAGGCGCATTGTATTGCATTTCATAAATCTAGCATTGTTTTGGGCCATGTCATAACAAGCCAAACAGATAGACAGACAGACAGACAGACATCCATGTGAGCTGATGATGATGACAGCTGCCATAATTCCCATGCCCTGTCATATTATGACCATGTTGCAGTCTCTATTTTGTTTTTGTTTTGTGGTTTATTGCACTGCTTTGTCATTTTTTGTAATGAGTTGCCGAGATTTAGTCTTTTTTTTTTGGTTTCTTTAATTGGTGCAACAAAAATATATGAATAGCTACAAGAACTATCTATCATTTTAATGATGTACTCTCTGAAACAATTAAAATTAGTAAAAAATATATTCACATATACTTAGATAGATAAAACCTTCTTGTTTTTGCTTTCCCAAGAATTGACAACTACATTTAATGATATTTATTATTGATGAATTGTTGATAGTTTGATTTCGATATCTTAATAATAACAATAATTGCAAGATTTTTGTATTTTAATTAACTAGCTTGCTTAGGGAGTATTTATTTAGCTGGCAACAATGTTGCGCAACATGCCAAGTGTGTTGACGCATTGATGTATTGTAAATAAAGGTCGCTGCTGTTGTCGAATACTACCTGTAAAAGGCATTTGACGAGCCCGGTGCCAGTAAAATATGCATTTTTCTTTTCATCTCTTTTTTTTTTTTTTTTTTTTTTACCTGCGCATGCGCAGCAGACAAAAGCAAACGAAACGAAATGAAAACGCACAGCTGAAAATGCGGCTTGGCATGTAGATGGATAGATAGATGGATGGATAGATAGATAGATGAATGGCTGAATGGACATAGACAGCTCGCAAAGCGGAAAGAAATTTGGTGTAAAATTTGTTGCTGAGCCGTCGGGTCACGCATTTGTCGGTCGTCGAAAAAAAAAAAAAACCAAAAACAAAAAAAAAACGGGTCCGGTTCTCTGCTCTGCCCAAAGCTGAAGTTATAGCCATATAGCCAAGAGCTCAACTCAGCTGCTAAGCAAATACCGATGAGTATATATGTACACACATCCATACATACATACATGTATACATATATACATAAATGCCTGGGGTGAAATGCAGAGGCAAATAGAGTTAGATACATAGACAGATAGAGCAAGAGCGGGAGCAAGAGATAGAGATAGCCTGACATGAGGCAACAGAGGAACAGTGACTCAAAATGGCACATTGACATAGTACGACAATAGAGTCGACTCAGCTCTGCTTCTGTTATTATTGTTGTTGTTGTTGTTGTTGTCTGGTGCATGTTGCACCTGCCCAGTTTTTGGTGCTATCCGTCTGTCCACCCCGCTATGCCCTGCGCAGGCATTGTTGGCTTTTCACGTGAAAAACATGCACAACAGCCATGGCATGATGGTAATGTGAGAAGTGTGCGCTGTTCACCCAAAAAAAAAAAAAAACAGCAAAAAACAAAAACCACTACTTAAAAAAACATAACTGAAGAAAAAGCATCTTAGATCTGTTTCGCGGGACATTGGCTCATGTATACCCATGCTGGTTGGACCTTCTGGTGACATATTCCATTTTTTTGGCCAGCAAAAAGTGCCTTCAAATTATATTCACTTTTCAGATGCATACTTGACAATCAAGTGAAATACAGATCCAATTCATATATAGAGATGAGATTATATTCTTTGCACTTTCGAACTCGATTTATATATACATAAAAAATAAAAAATAAAAATTTGTGATTAGAGACAGTTTTTGATTATTGACTAAATGTGAACCCCAGTTTCGAGATTGATTGATGACCCATGATTCTATGGAGCTGAACGAATGCTAATCTAAATTTGAATCTTAATCGGAAATTGTGCTCAGTCAGACAAACAAAGTGTTGCAACTGTTTTGATAACCACATGTAGCGTAGATAGCCCAGCCAGCTTGATTAGTATAGTGAATGATCTTTGTGTGGCGCCGAATGAATGACGTTGTCTTGTTTTTGCAACAATGCAGCCAGCAAATGCACTAAATGCAAAAAGATCAGCAGTTCGGCATATGATGAACGAGATTGCACAAAGAACGCACTTGTCACACAAGCTGCAGCAGCAGCGGCAGCCACAAATGTTGCAGCTCATCAGTGCAGTTAAGGGTCTGATAGCGGAGGCAGCAGGAGCAACAGCAACAGTTTGCCGTAAAGATCAATATCATGCTGTGGCCGCATCAGCATGATTGCTTGCCTTTTTGGCCAAATAAAAAGGAAATTATGCTTTAATTGGGCGCTTTTGTCAACGAGCCAAGTCAGGCCAGGCCAGGCCAAAGTCAAGTCGAGTCGAGTCGAGTCGAGTGGAGTCGATTGGCTCCAGAGCAAGCCGATCCGAACCGAGCCTTTAATTGCAGCTACTTGGCTGAGACTCAGCAGCCGTTGCGACGGCAGGCTCTCGAACACATTGACAGCGATGCTAGCTGGGCGATAAGCATTTTTCGGCACTGCCTCAGTTCCTCGAGCTTCTCAATAGAGTTCCCCCAGGCTCTCCGCCATATACATGCGCATAGACATAGTAGTAGTAGTAGTAGTAGTTGGAGGTAGTAGTCGATCTTGATATGTGTTGGTTCAGTGGAAAACGTCGCCAGCTGCCGAGCGTCGCGACGGTTGGTGGTTGGCGGTTAGCGTGTGAATTGCATTGCTCTGCAGAAATTAGATACCAAGAGACAGCATTACAACAGCAGCAGCAGCAACTAGAAGCGGGGAAGCGGGCGGGCAGGCAGGCAGGCAGTCAGCTAACTAGGCGTTGTACTTGCACACATTGAGTTAGATCTGCAGCTGGCATGGTGGAAGCCATAGTCCATGGACCAGAGACCATAGACCAGAGCAGAGATGACTGATCATCGGGCAAAGACATTAAATCATCTTCTGGTTATGGATACCGACTTACCTCTGTTGCACTGCTGCACATTCGATAGCCTCCAGTTGTTACTGCTGCTGCGACTGCTGCGACTGCTGCGGCTGCTGGCGCTGCTGCTGCTGCTGTTGCCGCTGCTGCGGTTACGCTCGTGAGAAGCTGTGACTGAAGCTTTATAAAGTTATGATTACAAACATTTCTCTCTCTCTCTCTCTCTCTCGCTCTCTCTCTCTTGCGTTTCTCGACCGCAAATTGAAATCGCCAGCGACAGCGATTGAGACTACTGAACGAACATGCCAAATGCATTTTTCTCACACAACGCAAACATTTTTGTTGTTATTTGTTGTGTGTGCGGCGCAGATCTCATAAAGATCGTGATGTTGATTTGTGATTTGATGTGAACGTGACGTTATAGGTTATTAGAAAAAAGTCACCACACACCGAAAAACTATTGTTCCTGTGCATAGATTTGTTTGATTTTCAAAATATACTCACCGCATTGACAGATAAATATTGCTGTAAAATTACATGCGAAACACACCACAGTTGATAAGAATTCACCGCAATATGTGATGATCATGGGAACGAGTTGGAAACTGGACTCGTGACGTCACACAGCTGTCACGCGCCCATCTCTAGCAGGCTTAAACACACCCTGTCCGCTGGATACTTTGGTTTATTTACAAATGCTAGTCACGTTTTCATTTATTTTCTTCGTTTTGTACTTGGCTCTTTTTTGCCTGCACTCGCGTTTCGTTTGAAAACGCCAGCTAAACACACACACACACACACATATAGGCTGAAACAAGTTAGCAACTGGGAAGCAAGCAGCAAAGCTCTCAAAACACAGACCCGAACCCAATTCAGCTCCAGCTCCAACTCAACGCAACGCAACTCAACTCAACTCAGCTGCAACTTTGCGCAGCTCAACTGGCCCGTGTATAATTTATATTACATTAATTTTTCGATAGCAGCGGCGAAAAACGCTTGACACCTCATTTGAATGGAAGTCCGTTTGGCAGGCAGGCAGGCAGCGCTGTCCGTTGTCCGTTGTCCGTTGCTTGTTTCAGTTTCATTTCGACCTGCCTTTAAGCTCCAACAGCAGTACCAGCAGCTGGGGCTAAACATCGATTTCTCAAGCCAAACAAGCAACATGTTGCTAACTGTTTTGCCTACAGCTTCGATAACGATCAACAATCGACACAGTCACACACAGGCACATGCACACACACAAACACACACACAAACACACGCACACAATCGCAGCGCACTCGAAAGTGAGGTTAGGCTGGGCATTTTGTGAGGTTATGTGTGATACAAATTAATGCTAAATCTAAAGCATTTTCACACACTTGTAACGGTAAGTGCCAGCGCCAAAGAAAAACCGTTTCCCAATCCAGTCTGCCCGCTCTTCCTCTCCCCCTCCTTCTCCATCTCTCCATCTCTCTCTCTCTCTCTCTCTCTCTCTGTGAAGCCAGTGGCCAAAGCAGAAGTCGCCTTAATGATTATTCATTGCTTCTGCTTCGGCTTCTGCTACTGCTTCTTCTTCTTCTTCATCTTCATCTTCGTTGTTGTTGTTGTTGTTGGGATGCTGCTGTTGCTGGCTGCTATTGCTGAAATGCGTGTAATTTTCTCATTGCTTTGCCGTAGCTGGCTTTGACTTTGGCTTCGATGAAAATTTAATATGCAATCAAGATCGCGCACAAATTACCGTACATAAAAATTGTTTTCTCAAGGGAAAACAACAATGTGCAAGTTGTCGTTCGACTTTAGCTTCAACTCGCTTATAGTCATCATCATCAACAGCAGCAACCACAGCAACATTGTCATCATCATCGTCATCGTCATCGTCATCGTCATCGTCATCATCATTGGCAATCGAAGTGCGCCCTGGCGCTGCATTCATTGACTGCAATTACTTTGCTAATTTGTTGTTGTCCGTATGTTGTTGTTGTTACTGCTATTGGCCATTTTAATGAGACAAACTCGCATTGATGTTTGACCGATCTGCTCTTGTGCATGCTTTATGTGTTTGTTCAACATTTGGCCAAAATTTCAAACTCTTTCACATACAATTGTGTCCAGTTTAACGTTTGCTACTATCATTGATCATGTGGATATGGTATGGATATACTTTTTAAGTCGATTAGGTTAGAGTAAGCCCCGATTTGGCAATGGACTTGATCCCCTACTCCTGCACTAATTGTCAGATTTGAGGCTGGATATCCGAAATGTCTGCAAGAAAGGAAGAACCAAAGAATTGTAGTCTTATCCATCCAGTAAAGTGTGGAAACGATTCTTCTTCTATTTCATTTGACGTAATTAAGCACACTAATATAAAAATAGTAAAACTAATAATAAAAAAAAATAATTGAATTCAACAATTCCATCTATGTATATATAAATTGTATCAAACTTGTTGAGCTTTACTTAGGTTTCCCAATCTGAAACCGTAAGTGATCGAAGCATGAACTAGAACTTTTGGAGATCCCTTTCTTTATCTTTTATTCGAAATCATAAGTTTACTTTTGTATTAAGCAACCAAATAAACAAATCATAAAAACACCAAAATATATTACAAACAATTTTCAGATGCATATCGTTTTGCTGAAACGAGAGCAGCTCGCAGCGAAATGTTGAAAAATATGTTGATGAATAATGGCAAAATGCTTATTGCTATGCGAAAATACATATAAGACACATATATATATTTATGTATATATATATATATATAGAGAGAGAGATCAGAACTTCCTAAATGTGTGTATGCATAGATACGCGTTTCGTATCGATATTGTTGCAACTGGTGCAACTGGCTTGCGGAAATGAGGCAAGTTTGTCGGTTTGTCAGCTTGTCAGCTGGTTTAACACTTTAGCGCTTATCGACACACACAAATCAGCCGCCGCAAATCTGACTGCAACACCGATGCCGAAGCCGATGCTGCTCTGGCGTTAGTCCATAAACTAGATAAATGAATGTATTCATTATGCACACACACACACACACACTCACACACACAAGCTATCCTCTTTCTATATGGTAATCTGTTTTGTATCTATTGCAGTTGCGATACACGCTACGTTGGCGACTACTGTGAACATCGGAATCCCTGTTTGACGGGCCACGGACGCTGCCAGAATGGCGGCACCTGTCAGGTGGCCTTTCGGAATGGCCGGCCAGGCATCTCGTGCCTGTGCCCGCTCGGCTTTGAGGAGTCGCTCTGCGAGATCGCTGTGGCGAATGCCTGCGATCAGGCGCGCTGCTTCAATGGCGGCACTTGCCAGCTGAAGACGCTCCAGGAGTACAGTTGCATCTGTGCCAATGGCTATACGGGTAAGTTGTCTACACATAATATATATATATATATATGTATCCCTCCCCCCGCCGTCCACCTGCCTCATACGATTCCTAATCTCACTCCAATCCAGGCGAACACTGCCAGACGCAGAATCTGTGCGCCAGCTCACCCTGTCGCAATGGCGGCACCTGTTCCGCAATGGCCGGCAGCAGCAGCTTCAGTTGCAATTGCCCGCCTGGTTTCACGGGTCACACCTGCTCCGAGGATGTGGAGGAGTGCCAATCAAATCCTTGCCAATACGGCGGCACCTGTGTCAACACGCATGGCTCCTATCAGTGAGTATTACATTTATGCTTAGAAACCAAAAAGGAGACGCACCTGAGACGCCCATCAATTCAATATGGTCATAAAGTCCAACTCATCTACTTTTCTCGCATTTAATAAGAACAGAATATTATATCTTAAATCTGGAATACATACATATATACAGGGGTAAGTTAGGTTAAGGCCCCATTTAGCCTTTTAGCCAAGATGAATTGTTGCAAAAAGAAAAAAAGGAAAAAGAGTCATCCATTTGAGCATCACTTTCAGTCAGTGTCATTGATGAATTTAGTACATAACTCAGCGGATGACAAGTGCAAATTTGGTTGCTTGTTCGACAAAAGATCAGACACGTTCCGATTAGAGAAACAGAGAGAGAGAGAGAGAGAGAGACAGAGAGAGACAGGGGTGAGAGAGAGACAGAGGAGAGAGGCGAGATCACACAAAACAAATCGTCCCATTTGCATATTTATGTAATTTATGGACAACAACAAGAACAACAACCACAAAAACCGTTTGCGGGCTGTGCGCCAAATTAATGACTATTTAAAACTAATAATTTATAAAATCGAATTCGATGGCTCCATTGTTTAGACCCAAATACGCATTAGCATCGCGAAGCTATTAAAATAGTTTATTGATTTTGGCCCAAAACAGTGAAACAACAAATTGGCAATTGGTCCAACAACGTTTCCACTCTAATTAAAATATACAAAAAAAAAAAAAAAAACAACTATTGAGTTAAATCAGCCAGACTTGCATTTAAATAGCGTCAATAGAAACGCCGCAACTAACTGAAATTCCCGGCGCTTTGTTTTCGCAGCTGCCCCCTCTCTTCTGAACTGGTTCGCTGCCTCGACATGTATATTAAATTATTTCATTGGCAACATTTGCATTTTTAATTTGAAGCACACACACACAAAATGCCAAATACCCTAACTGGAGAGGCTTAAACGGCAAGGAAACAAAATTAAAAAAAAAATAAAAATAAATAAATTCACTTCGGAAGATAAATGGGTGCATATAACCCAATATACCCAATTCAATATTGAAATAGAAACTCATTCAAGCTGAAAAGTGCGACGCGAACATGTGTTTTACTGTGTTCCTCTTTTTTTCTTCGACTTGCCATTTGAATAATCACCAAAATGGCTGGGCAATTAGCATAAACATTTATGGCAAAGGTTCTATCTTGGGTATTGTCACTAATTGATCATTTGTAGGATGTGGTGGTGGCTAACACCACACTTAAGTCACCACCACTCAAAGAGGGAGGTTGTTTGGTAGCACCTAACTCGAGCCGTACTCGAATGAATTGCAATTGGTCTGTTTGAAATGCGACAACTAATTGGATCATTAAGTTGGCATATTTGATGGCATCCAGCTATTGATTCCTTTTTGTCAACGGCCCATTTAGATTGGTTTAAATGGCTGCCACCGTTGCGGTGTCATCATTCGAATCATTCGCATAATATTCACATTGCCTTGCCAATTTTTATTGTATTTATGCGTAAATAAAACGTTATTCAAATTTTTTCCAAGCGATATAAAATCGTTAATTTAGTGGACAGCGGAGCTTAGTCATGCTCAAACATATGAATATCAATGAGTGCTTAAGTGAATAGGCAACCACCAATTGTATATAATATATATCATGTCATTTGAAAAGATTTAGTGCCGCAAACAAGCGATTGAATCTACCGATCAAATATACTTGATCCCCGATAACAGTGTGAACACACGGATTTCGCACACATTCAAAATGAGAGCAGAGTGCACTTGTGAAGGACATGTGAGTGTACTCATTGTTTGATCGTTGCACATAAAACGAATAAATATTAAGTATGAGTACGTACACGCATGCATGTAAACCGAACGAGTGTATTCGAGTACATTCAGGAACATGGCTGGTAGACATGCTACCCAGTAATTAACGATAAATTCCGAAGAATGTCAATAAAACGTGAGTACACTCATGAGTGAGCGTAATGTATCCATGAAGTTAATACGAATACACTCGTAGTGCTCAGAAGCTGATGTACAATGGACTCAAAACGTGTATCACTCACGCGACGAGTGCACTCACAAATCGTCTTAATGACCCAACGAAGATGAGCTTCCCCCTCCCCAGCTCGCCCCAAAAAAAAAATCATTGTGGAGGGTCTGTCTGCCGCTGTCTCTACCTCATTTGCTATGCCACCAAACCACCATCGACCCACCGATCTACCAATCCAGCAAGCCACCAATCCACCGATCCTCAGCCTCATCATCAACGCCTTGCTTAGGGCCATTGGCCCGCTGAGTTTCACATGTCAATCAAAAATCAATTTTGAATTTCGTTCGTTAGTTTTTTTTTTATTTTTTTTTTGTTTTGTTTTCTTTTGCCCAAAGCGAAGGTGAAGCAATTTTCGATGTGTAATTTGGTCAGCAGCAGCAGCCTGAAAAGGTAGATCAAAGGGGTGGTATTGCGACGGAAGGGGCTATTGTGCTTAACCGAGCCCAGTTCATTGGCCAGTCGGGCCAGGTCCCTAAAGAGCAATGCGGCCGCTCTCGAGGCCTGTTGCCTATTTAAGCGATTTAATTGTTTAATTTAATTAAATGCTCGTAATGGTCTTAATTAGTGGCCGTCTTCAGGCAGCAAGAGCGTATTAGCCAGAGGGGGTAGGCGGTTAAGAGTTAGGTGGATGGTGGAGGGGATGGGGAGGGGGAGGGCGAGGGGTAGGGGGGATGTTGCAAGAAAGGGGTAACAGCTGCCTTTTACGGCGACCAGCGCCTAACCAGTTTGAACAGTTCTCTCAATTCTACATATCTCGGTGGTTCTCGAGAAACGTTGCACTCTTCCACGTTTCTGTCTTATGCTCTGATTTATTGTTGTTGTTGTTGTTGTTGTTGTTGATGTTGTTGTCGTTGTCGTTTTTGTCTTTGTTTTGTTATAAATGTACAACATAAACAATTTGAGGGAATTGTGGCCAAAAATCAAAGTACACCAACAAAGAGAGAGAAGAAGAAAAACGCCATTAAAAATAAACAAACAACAATAACAATAGTAATAGTAATAATAGAGAATAATAATAATAATAATAAGGCCATATACATACGTGTATATGAACAACAAGAAGAAGAAGAAGAAGAAGAGGAAGAAGAAGAGGAAAATACTAGCTATCAGCACTGTTGTACATATTGGGTATTATATTGTTGCGGCCCTGTGTACCCAGCCCCATAAAACCGGTTAATGCCACCAACTCTGAGCAATTGTGGCCAACAAACAATCAACGAGAAGACAGAGAAGGCAGAGAGAGAGGGAGAACAATAGAGAGAGAGAGAGAGAGTGAGAGAGCGAGCGATAGAAGAGAGAAAAGAGAGATCAGGCTTAGGGTAGAGCAAAGAGATATTTGTAGATTAGCAGCTGGACGAACCGAGGCGCATGCCACAACCAAGTCCATCACAAGACACACATTTCGCTCGAACAGAAGTTGCACGTTTCATTGTTCCATCGCTGCACGTTGCACAATTAGCTGTTGGATGGCAATGCTGTCTCCTTTGAATTGCCTTTGGTGCATCGTTCTATTTACTTTCCTAATGCCTCTACACTTCTTCACACCCTGCAGATGCATGTGTCCCGCTGGCTACACGGGCAAGGATTGCGACACCAAATACAAGCCCTGCTCGCCGTCACCCTGCCAAAACGGTGGCACTTGCCGCGCCAACGGACTCACCTACGATTGCAAATGTCCACGTGGTAAGTGAAATACATACATGTAAACATACCAATATTATTACTAGTTTATTATTTAAGTTCGGTTTGGTTTAAGTGTGTGATTTCTTTAGCTGTATTTTCGGTATCCTCCATTGAATCGATCGATTGCCATCATATACAATCCGAATTAGGTCGATCAATTTGCGACGCATATCAGAAGCGAAACAAGACTGTATAAGGGAAATGGAGCATCTCCCCACGCGAAGTCATTCGATGCATTCTTGCTTAGTTTAATTTAAAGAAATATCAATCGAATTGCGTTGCAATAACAATGGATAAAAGTCAATCATTATTCAATTGAACCACAATATATATATATACAAATTAGTAGGGATACAGAGATGTGTCAATCCACACTTAACAATAATATAATTGAAGCCATTTAGTTGCTGTTGAGAAACTGAATAATGGGAATTCATTGAGGTGGCAAATGCAATAGGATTCGACGCACTTCATCAGACTTGCATGCATCTCTGCATTTGGGGCATTCCTCCTTCTGCCCCAACCAATTCACAATGCACTCCTCACCGAAGATGTGTCCACAGGGAAGGGAGACGATCCGATGATTACCAGAGACGGTCGGTGCGGACTGGCAAATCACGCAGGTCTGCAGACTGATTACCTTCTCACTTCTCGAAACGTGGGCCATTTCCAGCAGTTTGTCTCTCTCCTTAATAAGAGATTCAAATGAATCAACAAACTCCTTGATTTCTTGACTAATACTTTGTCTCTTTTGTGTCTTATGTGTCTTCTGTGTCGCATTGGCAGTTCGTCTCGGCCTTTTACTCATACTTCACAAAGATATGAACCAGCACAATCTACATGTATATTACAAGAAAAATATATATTCAAAACAAAGATATATATATATATATACATATATACAAAACGAACCACAAGCGGTGACCTGTATAGAAAATCGGATTAAAGTCAAATAATTGGTCAGCCCTTTACTGGTCTGACAACAAAAGTTTTCACATAAAACTTGACAATTATTTATCGATTTCGATACGTTTATCTAAATACATAGCATATCATTTCTAATACGTACATCGGACATATTCCAAAAGGAGGTTCTTTTTTTAAATTAATCAAATATTTATCCTTCTCAAAACCTTATTGCTAATTTGCATAGACTTCCCCTTTTTCTTCCTCTTCTTTTTTTGCGCATTATTCATATTGGGATTGCATACACAGACACATACACACACACACACACACACACACACATACACATATGCATTTGTTGCAAGTCATGTGCAAATGCATTTATTATGCAAATTTGACTGCGATTGTTTAGTATATTCTAATCGATATCAGTTGTGTGTGATATCGAATGCCGTTTCTGAAAGTGGCAACGTCAAATGCTTTAATGCCGAATGCCAAGTGACCATTTTTGCACCCCTTCCCCCGCAGCCCAGCACTGACAATTGTCGCCCATTTAATATAGACATGAAAATTGCCCACATTTACATACTTTATACATACATATTTATGAAGGCATTTAAGTGTGTGTGTGTGTGTGCTGTGTCTGTGTGTGTGTGTGTGTGTGTCTGTGTGTTTGCAATTTTCCATTAATTCACATCAATTGAAATGAATTACATTGTAGTGCAGTTCGGTGCGAATGGTCGCCAATTGCAACGAGGACGGCGGGGCCACAGTTGGAGATTGGGCTTTGGTGGGAGTGGCCCCTATTTTTAATTGCGCCCAATCAAAAATTCTAATGAGCAGAGCTGAGCTGAGCAGCGCTGCGGCTGCGCTGCGCTGAGCGTGCGAAAGTGTGACCAAAGGCGGCCATTTTATTGAACGGAACGAACCAATAATGAAACAACAACAGCAACAACAACAATAACAAACTGAAAGGAATTTTCAAGATGCAGACAATAGAAACAAACACAAAAAAAGTGAATAAAACAAAACAAAATGAAATAATGCAATGGAAATGTTATAACGCCTTTTGTGCCAATGTTGGGCAACAGAAATTACAACAGCAACAATACAACAACAACAACAGCAGCAACAACAACAGCAATAGCAAACCAGTCGACACGACACGAAGCGCCCTGTGGACATCACGTTGGTAGCGCGGGAGATGCCAGTGGGAATTGTGGTTGTTGTTTTTGTTGTTGTTGTTGGAAGGAGGGGCGGAGTTGCACTCATTATGCAAAACGGGCGGCACAAAAAAGGCATAACAAAAGCTGCTCGCTGACTCGCTGGTCTGCAACTTGTTTTCCCAGCAGCAGCAGCAGCGGCAACAGCAGCAGCGTACCTTGCTGATCCCCTCCCTCCTCCTCTCGCGATCTATCACACCCTGGTACCCCACCCAGCTGCAGGATCCGGGAAGGCCAGTCAAATCAACTTGAGAGTAGAGAGTCGAGAGTCAGTCAAAGGGGCATCCAAATCGAGCGCTGGCTTAATTTGCTCTGCTGGCCAAGCAAATTACAAATAAATCAGCAACGGCTCACAGTCAACTCCAATGCACCATGGACGATGGGATGGAATGGGATGGGATGCTGTTGGATGTTGGATGTTGTTGCTTGTTTGTTTCTTTTTTAGTTTTTCTGCCTTTTGTTGCGATGTGCTTAAGCACAGTTACGCCCTAAGGAGGTCATGCACAATTCCAAAATAAAACACAAGACAAAATGAGATGGCGAGGGATGGTGAGGGAGGGGGGAACAGAGGAGCAGAGGAGCAGTGGATCATGATTCAATGCTGACCAAATGGGATGCGTTTTTCTCGTCTTGGAGAAATATGAATAATGCGAGGCAAACTCGCGCATAAAATGGTCTGGTCAACCGGGTTGCTAGGGGGAGACGGAGAGGAAGAGGGCGGGGGAGGCCATCTCGAGCCAAGCTTGCAAACAAGTTTGGTCCCCGCGTGGGCAGCAGCAGCAACAGTTGAGATGCAATTCAAGCTTGGGCCACCATTTGGCTCGTGGCGAGTCATGACTCAGAAGAACCTCACACACACACACACACACATTGGTCGATAGTCGCCGTTGCACTTATCGATTATGCTCAACATTTGAATTTTGATGGCATTGGAAACAAAGAGAAAATCGAAAAAGACATTAATATTTACAAATATATTTAATAAATAGCCAATTTTTGAAATGAAATTTATGCTGTTGTGATACATATACAATTTTGTGGCAAGAGCTAAAGTAGTGAACAACACAGTGTTGCATGAAATGCATACTTTGTAATCGAAAAATGCCCATTTCAATGCAAATTGTTTTGTGTTGTTGATATTAACGGTATTCATCTAAATCGAACTTTCTAAATGATAAATGTTAAGGAATTCGTTTAGTTTTTAAAAAACATTTCAATTGTCGTAAAGAGATCCGTTTATGTTAAGACAAAATGCTTGGGCAACATTGCTGCCAGGCATTTGGTTGTTGTCACAGGTCGTCGGTTGACCCAACGGACCAACAACTCATGCAAATTGTTGCAACCAATTGACTTAAATGGTGGCCACATGCATCTATCTATGCCACTGTAACCGGTGCATGGGGGTGGGCTGCATAATTCTAGCGTGCAGTGTTTCTTGTCTTTTGCGTTTGCGTTTCGGTTTGCAACGTGTCATTTGCCTCGCGGTTTGAAAGTCACTGGAGCAGCTGCTCTATAGGGTTCAAAGTGCCACTAAGTGACTGGGTAACCGTCGATTGTTGTGTGTGGCGTGAAACATGTGTGCAGCAGATCAGCAGATGCTTGTTGTTGTATGCCCTGCCTTGGTTTATTTTTAAAAGTATGCATTGAAAATGCCACTCTCCAGTTTCCATTCCAGGCCCAGGCAACAAGTTGCAGTCCCCCAACCAACAGACACACACACACAACTACATAATCATAATAATAAAAAAATAAAAAAATGCCCATAAAAAAGAGAAGAAAAAAAACGGTGCACAGCAAACACAACAACAACTAAATCGATCAGCCCAGCGCAACAACAACAAGCAATGACAATAACTGGGCTAGGACAGAGAGCTCCTAGCATGTGTATATGCCTGTGTGTATGTGTGTGTGTGTCTGTGTGTGTGTGTGTGTGTCTGTGTGTGTGTGTGTGTGTGTATGTTTTGGGCCCTTCTTTTAAGACCAAAACGAAGCGAAACCGACCAAGCAAGAAAATCCATTAAAAAAGCTGTGGGCGAGCAGAGCCGAGCCGCAAAGAGCGCGCGAAGCTTTCAATGCATGCACACACACACACACATACACACACACACTATATATATAACATACAACAGACAGAGAGAGAGAGAGCGGCATGTATTGTGTGGTGTGACAATGATGGGCTCAAGAGGTGAAGGCGGGGTACATAAAGTGCGATTTAATTCCTCGAATGAGGCACAAAGTAAAGCGCAATGTACAAAGTCGAAGTCCGAAGCGTAGCCAAACATACACACACACATATAGACACACACACACACATATAGACACACACACACAGCAACAACAGACACACGCACAGAGCATAAAAGCAGTAGAAAACTCGATCGAGGCGAGCCGAGTGAGTGCCCAACGAAAGCCGAAGCAAGAGCTGTTGACGAAGCTGGCGCGCAGCATAAGCAACATTTATCCATTGTTGTTGTGGTTGTTGTTGTTGCTACCATTGTGGTTCTGCTGTGTTTCTGTTTTTCTGTTAATGTGTGTATGTATGTGGTTGGGGGAGCGAGCGAGAGAGCGCGTTCGTGGACAACGCTCGTTGCGCTCGTTGGCTTGGCGCGCACTCAGATAGCTGCCTGGCCAGATATGAGACCGTGGGAAAGAACAACCAAAGACGTGTTGTACACACACAAACACACACACACACACACGCATACACACACACTGACATATGTATATATATATATGTGTGTGTGTGTATGTATGCGCATGCGAGCGTCTTTTTTACTTCTTTACATTTTGTTTGCTCATTCGCTTCGCATGCGCAGCGTCGCGCAGTTTTTTCTTTCGCTTTACTATTGTTGTTGTCTTCTTGTGTGTATGTATTTACATGTGTTTGTTTGTATGTGTTTTTATGTATGTATGTACATAAATACATGAATACACACAATGCCGCAGGCGCAACTCTTCAGAGAGTGCGCGCAGCCGTACAAGAGAGAGCGAAAGAGAGAGGAAGAGTTGCTTGAAGAGCGAGATGGGGTGAATTAGTAAAAGAGCGCCGGCTGTTCTCGATATCTGCTCAGTTTACCTGTATGCGCTCTCTTAGAGCTCTCTCATCGCTCCCTCTCTCTCTATCTTACCCTCCCTCATGCCCTAAGTATAACTCCGACTCCATCTGGCTGCCGAAACATGTGCAACACAGCTGCATGCGCCGCCAAACAGATACGTACACACATACATACATACATACGTACATACATACATACATACATACATACATACATACATACATACATACATACGTACGTACGTACGTACATACATACATACATTATGTACATATGTAGGAACATATTTTAAGCGCTCTCTACGCTTTGTGCGGCTTCATCGCATTGCCTGGCAACCACTTTTTGATCATGCCCTGGCCAGTTGTTGTTGTTGTTTCTGTTGCTGTAAACGTTTTCGTTTATTGAAGCATTTTATGATGCTGTGTTGTTGTCCATAAATCTGTTTATGCACTTCATTGAACACATACACACATGCATACTTGCACACATACACACATGCACACACACTTGCATACAAGCTGCCGATGGCAGTGTGACCGCCCCACAATGTATAAGTGCTATTGGTATTTTTGGTATTAAAAGGGTGCTTGGAAACATGAGTTAAATGTTTGATGGCAAACTCTGTTAATCTTAAGTCGTTCCACATTTCCACATTTGATCGTATTATTTGCGTTATATGATATATGATCGTTATACAATTGCCAATTGCAATTATTGTCACACATTAGTCGAAACTTACGTTTCTATTCAAGTCAAGATCTGGTTGCCCATCCTCATTATTATTATAGGCATATTATCATATTATGGTATGCAATGCATAAATAATATTGTTAAACACATTAAATTTCACCCGAAAATTATAAATGTTTAATCATAAAAACCAAATTATTTTCATAGTTTAGTCAGGTTTTCAAATGGGAAAGTTATTTGTTTAATTTTTACACCGATAATTAAGTAATTGATAAGTTAAGCTTAGGATTGAGTCCAAGGTAGTCATAGCAATTGGATGGAATATTTGAATTACCTACTAATTTACTACTACGACTCTGTCTACTACTCTATCCATCTGCAGGCTTCGAGGGGAAGAACTGCGACCAGAACATCGACGACTGTCCCGGCAATCTGTGCCAGAACGGCGGCACCTGTGTGGACGGCATCAACGACTATCGCTGCAATTGTCCGCCGAATTTTACGGGTCGCTACTGTGATGTGGATGTGGACGAGTGCGCCCTGCGTCCGTCCGTCTGCCAGAATGGGGCGACCTGCACGAACACCCATGGCACGTACAGTTGCATCTGTGTGAACGGTTGGGCGGGCAGCGATTGCAGCGAGAATATCGATGATTGTGTCCAGGCAGCGTGCTTCTATGGAGCGACGTGCATCGATGGCGTTGGCAGCTTCTATTGCCGGTGCACGCCGGGCAAGACGGGTCTGCTGTGCCATCTGGACGATGCGTGCACCTCGAATCCATGCCACGCGGACGCCATATGCGACACGAGTCCCATCAATGGCTCGTATGCGTGCTCCTGCGCCACCGGTTACAAGGGCGTCGACTGCTCCGAGGATATTGATGAGTGCGATCAGGGATCGCCGTGTGAGCACAATGGCATCTGCGTGAATACGCCCGGTTCGTTTATGTGCAACTGTTCGCAAGGATTTACGGGACCACGTTGCGAGACGAACATCAACGAGTGCGAATCGCATCCGTGCCAGAACGAGGGCAGCTGCCTGGATGATCCGGGCACGTTCCGTTGCGTCTGCATGCCGGGCTTTACGGGTACCCAGTGCGAAATTGATATCGATGAGTGCCAGTCGAGTCCCTGCTTGAACGACGGCATCTGCCACGACAAGATCAATGGATTCAAGTGCAGCTGTGCGCTGGGATTCACCGATGTCCGCTGCCAGATCAATATCGATGATTGCCAATCGCAGCCGTGCCGCAACAATGGCATCTGTCGCGACTCCGTTGCCGGCTACAGTTGCGAGTGTGCACCCGGCTATACGGGTGCCAGCTGTGAGATCAACATCAACGATTGCGACTCGAGTCCGTGCCATCGTGGCAAGTGTATCGATGGCGATAATAGTTTCAAGTGCGCATGTGATCCCGGATTCACCGGCTATCTCTGCCAAAAGCAGATCAACGAATGCGAATCGAATCCCTGTCAATTTGGTGGCCATTGTGTCGATCGTGTGGGCAGCTATCTGTGCCACTGTCTGCCCGGAACGAGTGGCAAGAATTGTGAAATCAATGTGAACGAATGCCACAGCAATCCGTGCAACAATGGCGCCAGCTGCATCGACGGCATCAACTCGTACAGCTGCAGCTGTGTGCCCGGCTTCACCGGCCAGCACTGTGAACTCAACGTGGACGAATGCGCCAGCAATCCGTGCGCCAACAACGGCGTCTGCATGGACCTGGTCAATGGCTACAAGTGCGAGTGTCCGCGCGGATTCTACGACGCGCGCTGCCTCAGCGATGTGGACGAGTGTGCGTCGAGTCCGTGTGTCAACGATGGTCGCTGCGAGGATGGCATCAACGAGTTCATCTGCCACTGTCCGCCCGGCTATGCCGGCAAACGTTGCGAACAGGATATCGATGAGTGCGCCAGCAATCCCTGCCAGCACGGCGGCAGCTGTTTCGACAAACTGAACGCCTTCAGTTGCCAGTGCATGCCCGGCTATACGGGCCACAAGTGCGAGACGAACATCGACGATTGCCTCAGCAATCCGTGCGCCAACGGTGGCACCTGCATCGACAAGGTAAATGGCTACAAGTGCGTCTGCAAGGTGCCCTACACGGGCCTCAACTGCGAAAGCCAACTGGATCCATGTGCCAGCAATCGTTGTCGCAACGAGGCCAAATGCACGCCCAGTCACAATTTCCTCGACTTTTCGTGCACCTGCAAACTGGGCTACACGGGTCGCTACTGTGACGAGGACATCAACGAGTGTGCCTTTAGTTCGCCGTGCCGCAACGGGGCAAGTTGTGTGAATGTGCCCGGCTCGTATCGGTGTCTGTGCACCAAGGGTTACGAGGGCAGGGATTGTGCCATCAATACGGATGATTGCGCCTCGTTTCCCTGCCAGAATGGTGGCACCTGTCTGGATGGCATTGGCGACTATTCGTGCCTCTGTGTGGATGGCTTCGATGGCAAACACTGCGAAACGGACATCAACGAGTGCTTGAGCATGCCCTGCCAGAATGGCGCCACCTGTCATCAGTATGTGAACAGCTATACGTGCACCTGCCCCCTCGGCTTCAGTGGCATCAATTGCCAGACAAACGATGAGGATTGCACGGAGAGCTCGTGCCTGAACGGTGGCAGCTGTGTCGATGGCATCAACGGCTACAACTGCAGCTGCCTCGTCGATTACAGTGGTGCCAATTGCCAATATAAGCTGAACAAATGCGACTCGGCGCCGTGCTCCAATGGTGGCACATGCCACGAACAGCGCGACGGCTACACGTGCCACTGCCCCAGCGGATATACGGGCAAACAGTGCTCCGACTATGTGGACTGGTGTGCCCAATCTCCGTGCGAGAATGGGGCCAGTTGCAGTCAGCTAAAGCATCAGTTCAATTGCAAGTGTGCCGCTGGCTGGACGGGTAAACTGTGCGATGTGCAGACGATCAGTTGCCAGGATGCGGCACAGCGCAAGGGATTGAGTGTGAAGCAGTTGTGCAACAATGGTACATGCAAGAATCATGGCAACAGTCACGTCTGCTACTGCAGCCAGGGATATGCGGGCAGCTACTGTCAGCAGGACATCGATGAGTGTGCATCGCAACCGTGCCAGAATGGCGGCACCTGTCGGGATCTGGTGGGTGCGTACGAGTGCAGCTGCCGTCAGGGTTTCCAGGGCCAGAACTGTGAGCTGAACATCGATGATTGTGCACCGAATCCGTGCCAGAATGGCGGCACCTGTCACGATCTCGTGCAACGCTTCAGCTGCAGCTGTCCGCCCGGCACCCTGGGCATCCTTTGCGAACTGAATCACGACGATTGTGTGCCCGGCGCCTGCCACAACAATGGCAGTTGCATTGATCGCGTCGGCGGATTCGAGTGCTCGTGTCCGCCCGGATTTGTCGGCGCTCGCTGTGAGGGCGACATCAATGAGTGCCTCAGCAACCCATGCTCGAATGCCGGCACCCTCGATTGCGTCCAGCTGGTGAACAACTATCACTGCAACTGCCGGCCGGGCCATATGGGACGGCACTGTGAGCACAAGGTGAACTTTTGTGCGCAGTCGCCGTGCCAGAATGGAGGCGCCTGCAGCACCAAGCAGAGCGGCCATCATTGCGTCTGTGCCGATGGCTACTATGGCAAGAACTGTGAGTTCAGTGGCCAGGATTGCGATTCGAATCCGTGCCGTGCCGGCAACTGTATCATCGACGATGCTGGCGGCTATCGCTGCGAGTGCAGTCGCGGCACAGCGGGCCAACACTGCGAGATCGATACGCTGGACGAGTGCCAGCCGAATCCGTGCTTGCAGGGCGCCGCCTGCGACAATCTGCTGGGCGATTACGATTGCCTCTGTCCGAGCAAGTGGACGGGTAAACGTTGCGAGATCTACGATGCCAGCTATGCGGGCTGGTCGGGCAATAGCAATGGCAATGGTGGCATCAACTCCAACGGCATCATAATTAACGGCAACAACCACAACAACAATGGCAACGGCAACAGCAATGGCAACAGCAACAACATTGGCAACGGCAACGGCAACAATGGCAACAACAACAATGGCGCCGCCGGCATCTATGCCGCCGATCTGGAACAGCAGCGTGCAATGTGCGAGAAACGTGGCTGCCCCGAGAAGCAGAGCAACGGCGTCTGTGACTCCGAATGCAATACGTATGCCTGCAATTTCGATGGCAACGATTGCTCGCTGGGCATCAATCCGTGGGCGAATTGCACAGCCCCGGAGTGCTGGCGTGTCTTCATGGATGGCCAGTGCAACGAGGACTGCAACAATGCCGCCTGCCTCTACGATGGACGCGACTGCGAACAGAAGCTGAAACGTTGTGCGGCCATCTATGATGCCTACTGTCAGAAGCATTACGGCGATGGCTACTGTGACTACGGCTGCAACAATGCCGAGTGCAGTTGGGACGGACTCGACTGCGAGAAGTCGGAGCAATCACCACAACTGGCCGAGGGTGCCATGTCTGTGGTAATGCTAATGGATGTGCGACAATTTCGGGCCGAGCAGGCGCAATTCTTGCGCGAAATGAGTCATGTGCTGCGCACCACAGTTCGCGTGAAGAAGGATGCACTGGGCAATGACATGATCTTCAGCTGGAAGGGTGCGTCACGCATGCCCGACATACAGGACTCGGAGTTTGGGCGAAAGCACAAGATACTCTATACGCATCGCAACGGACAGACGGGCATCCAGATCTATCTGGAGATTGATAATCGCAAGTGCACCGAATGCTTCAATCGTGCCACCGAGGCAGCCGAATTCCTGGCTGCCTCTGCCGCAAAGCATACGTTCGCCAATCGTTATCCCATTTACAGTGTGCGCGGCGTTCAGAGTCCGGGCGAGGGCGAGGGCGCCGAGTCGCCGGCGAATGTTAAATATGTAATTACCGGAATTGTGCTCGTCCTCATACTCTTTGCATTCTTTGGCATGGTGTTGAGTACGCATCGAAAGCGGGCGCATGGCGTCACCTGGTTTCCGGAGGGTTTCCGTGCACCAGCCGCCGCTGTAATGTCCCGTCGTCGTCGCGATCCGCATGGCCAGGAGATGCGTAATCTGAATAAACAAGTGGGCCTATCTCAGTCGCAGTCACATCAGCTGCCCGGTGGCGTTGGCAGCGTTGCTGGCGGCGGCGTCGGCAGTCATTGGTCGGACGATGAATCGGATATGCCGCAACCGAAGCGTCAGCGCGGAGATCAGCTAAGCAGCCAATTGGTTGGCGGCAGTGTCGCCGGCCTGACCAGTGTCGGCTATGCCAGCGATCATACGATGATCAGCGAGTACGAGGAGGCGGATCAACGGGTCTGGTCGCAGGCCCATCTCGATGTGGCCGATGTCCGGGCGATAATGACGCCGCCGGCGCACCAGGATGGCAACAAGCACGATGTGGATGCGCGTGGTCCGTGCGGCCTAACGCCACTCATGATCGCCGCTGTTCGTGGCGGCGGCCTGGACAGCGGTGAGGATATTGAGAACAATGAGGATAGCACCGCCCAAGTGATATCCGATCTGTTGGCGCAGGGCGCCGAACTGAATGCCACCATGGACAAGACGGGTGAGACATCGCTACATCTGGCTGCACGCTACGCTCGTGCGGATGCCGCCAAACGACTACTGGACGCTGGCGCCGATGCCAACTGTCAGGATAATACGGGACGGACGCCGTTGCATGCAGCCGTCGCCGCGGATGCGATGGGTGTCTTTCAGATACTGTTGCGCAATCGGGCGACCAATCTGAATGCACGCATGCATGATGGAACAACGCCACTGATACTGGCCGCCCGCCTGGCGATCGAGGGCATGGTCGAGGATCTGATAACAGCCGATGCGGACATCAATGCCGCTGATAATTCGGGTAAGACGGCATTGCATTGGGCCGCTGCCGTTAATAATACGGAGGCGGTGAACATACTGCTCATGCACCATGCGAACCGGGATGCCCAGGATGATAAGGATGAGACGCCGCTGTTTCTTGCCGCACGCGAGGGCAGCTACGAGGCGTGCAAGGCGCTCCTCGACAACTTTGCCAATCGTGAGATCACCGATCACATGGATCGCCTGCCCCGCGACGTGGCCAGCGAGCGATTGCATCACGATATTGTCCGGCTGCTGGATGAGCATGTGCCGCGTTCACCGCAAATGATTAGCATGACGCCGCAGGCAATGATCGGCTCACCGCCGCCGGGACAACAGCCCCAGTTGATAACACAGCCGACGGTGATTGCGGCGGGCGGTGCAGCTGGCAAGCAGAGCAGCCAGGCGGCCAAACAGAAGGCCGCCAAGAAGGCCAAACTGATTGAGGGCAATAGTCCCGATAATGGACTCGATACACCTGGCGGTGGCAACAATAATAACAATAACAACAACAACAACAACGGCAGCAATGTCAACAACATGGGCAGTCTGCGTCGCAAGGCAAGCTCAAAAAAGGGCAACAACAGCAACAACAACAACAACAACAGCAGCAGCAACAGTGCAGCCTCAAAAAAGGCCGGAATGAACGGAATGAATGCGGCATCGC